>JAXGGA010000977.1:0-175514 GCA_038373865.1 Uloborus plumipes
AAGAAAGACATATCAAGTTTCTAAAAAAATATAAAATAATGTTTCGGTACAACATTTACTCTATATAAAATCTTTCACATCTAACAGTTCTAGGAAAGTTAAACAAAAGAATGGAAACACGTAATATCACAAGTAGATGTGTCGTTGGAAAAAAAAAATAAAAAATCACTAGAGTAGATTGGCTTTTCATTGAAATGAAGTTTATAAGGAGTGTATTCATTATGAGCACAATTTAAATCAATGAATGTTTCAATCCATAATTACAATGATATATACTTTGTATTTAGCACAGCATAAATGATATTGAAAATGATTAAGCATAAAATGCTGGTCAACAATCACACTTTTAAAGATTGCTTTAGAAAATTCTTATGAATTTATGTACAAAGAAATATTTGTAACGTTTCATATATTATCTCTTACAACAAGGATAGTTATGCTAAAAGATACCCTAATTTATGTATAAAACTTATGATTTCATGTCATGAGTAAAATGAAAAAAAACAATAAATAAAGCACGAGTTTTCCCAAAAATGTAGCGTTTTTGTGAGAATTTGCTGTAATTTGCATTTCACTTTACTCATATTTTAGCTCAAAGCAGTTTTAATCATTTATCATTGCATTTTTTTTTCTCTTCATAAATATACTTTTTCTTAAATAGATTTAACTGAAGCATGCAATGTTAATTTGTCAATCGATTTTGCAATCAGTATTTAAAACTAAAGCAAATCAATATATTTTTACATTAACTTTCATAATGAACATGAGAAAATGTACTTAAATAGTAAAAAACTTTTTTTAACCTCTCACTACAAGCAAAAGTTATTCATATCGAAGAAAAAATAGTTGGATCCCACTGATTCAAAATTCTGTTCAATCCAAACCTTTTTTTTTAAATGTTACTAAAAAGATTTAAAATAAAAAGTATAGAACTTTTTCAGCATGCATAATTTAATACACATTGAAGAAATTCATGCAATAACTCATGAATACATTTACACATGTAAATATGGAATGAATCTCTCCTCGAGTTCCCCCTAGTTCTCACACAGTAATAAATCCATTATTCTAATAAAGAGTGCAGATCCTTGTTCTGCTGCTTAACAATCAAACAATGCAAGAGGTATTAGTACTGAGTATTTATAACTTGCTTTTTTTAATATATCTTTTTTTCTTCAATCAGATTTTCTATAAATCCGAATTTTTAACAATCTTAACAGGCACTGGCTCCAATTAATTCGGAACTGCGGGGTTTTATTTGAGGTACTGTAAAACCTTGCTGCAACAATATACCACTGGTTATTCCCCTCTAAAGCAATATTTTCCAGTCCCAAGGGTGTGCAACAGTTTAAGGTGAATTATCTTTCAACTTAACCGTATTCTGAAGTGTAAAAACTCTAAAAGAATATTTATTCAATAACAATAGCTTTTCTTTCCGCAATAACAATCCAGTTTTAACAAGACAGAACATTTTTTAAATATTTTATTCCTTGTTTGACTTGCAACTCT
The DNA here is from genome assembly GCA_038373865.1 of Uloborus plumipes. Lineage (NCBI taxonomy): Eukaryota > Metazoa > Arthropoda > Arachnida > Araneae > Uloboridae > Uloborus > Uloborus plumipes. The sequence goes on from JAXGGA010000977.1 coordinate 1,510, forward strand.
TTTTTGATGAACAGTGAATATCTTATTGGAATGTTGAGCTTCAGGTCTCCTTCCTGAAATCTTGTGCACAGTGTGTTAGTTGTAGATGTTATCAGCTACTTTAGATACTGGAGCACCCCATACTTATATGCACCAGAATACTACACGTTCCCTTTAGCCATTTGCTGATCAAAGTGTTAGTTTCACTTTCCTTAACTCCATATCTGTCCAATCGTTTATTCTTTTTTCTCTCTCAAAGGTGATGAAGATAGAGATCTATAGTGTTTTGATTGACAGCACATGAAGCACTTCAATTTATCAATACTCTGGACATTTTCAAGCATTTTACTCGAAAAAGGATTTTTTTTCTCTAAATTTCATGCATAATTGATCAATTGACTTAATAGAGAAAAAAATAACATCTCTTTCAATAATAAGTGTCTCAGATATGTAAAATATATTGCATGTGTTTTAAAAATTATTATTAGTATTTTATTTATTTTTAAACCATGATTAATTGTGCCATAAATACAGCTAACTTGGCAGAAATTGTGTTTGACATTAAAGTAAAGCTTAGTTAAAATAAGATTTGGAAAAAGATAAAATAAGATACCGTTTATAATATTTTAATTTATTTTTTAAGAGATATCTAGCTTAAATAATATCCCATCTTGATATAATATGATGCAACCCTTCGTGGTGACAATAATGTTGTGTCCCTAAGTATTGTTGCATCAAAGTTATACTGTATATATTTGTATATAAAATACATGCCAGTACAAAACACTTCAAACTGAAACACTAAAATGGAACCTTAACACAAAAGAACAATAAATACAATGTCATACTTTAAAACAGTGTAACAATTAAAAGAGACAAGAAAAGTAAAACAATTTTGGTCCACATAGAAGGCAGTATCTGCAATAGGCAGGAATGTAAAGGAATGTTGTGAACACGATGATGATGAAAGAAGCTTTTCTAATATATCTATCTATAGAACACTTCTGGTGCAGCAAGGCACTTTAATTTAAGATGTAATCTTTACTTTTTGACTAGTAGACCACTTCTTCCTGAGATCTTGGTTTTTTGGAGTAATCAACCATAATAAGACGCCCAGTATTTTCAACTACTTCCAGAACCTGAGTGAATGAAAAAGTTCAAAATAAAAATTTTAAGCATGTATGTATTTATAAAAGAGTACGATAACATGCCAAGTCATAATCTGTTTGCTATGAGGTAAGAATTCTTTTTGCTCTGCAAACTATAGCAACACTATGTCCCCAGTGCTACCTGATTTTAATTAATCTTTCTCAAAAAAATACAGTGGAACCCCCCGATTTTCGTTGACTGTTTTGTACATTGTCCCGATTCTGACGTCATTTTCAGCTGGTCCCTGAAAAAGGCCATTCAGGTAATGTTACAAGACTCTAGATTTTACGTTTTAATTTCAAAGAGCTCACTTAATCGCTTTTCGCTGCACAGATTAAAATCTTTTTTCACCTGCAGGATTTATACAAATTTTTTAAAGCTTTTTTTCAAGATAAATTAGTTAAAACTTGTTTAAAGCCATTCGGGCATTATTTTTGTTCTTTATTACAGTCTTAAGTAAGAGGGGCTTTCTCTGATCGTCCAAATATGATCTTCACTCACAACAACTGATGACCAAACCTGTTGACTCTTCTAGCGATTCCCCCAGAAGTCAATGTCACATGTGTTGTCTATTATATCACAAATTCTTTCAATATCAGATATAATTCCCACTTCCAATGATTGTAATGAAACTATGAAGACAAATAAGAAATAAATGTAGGTAGTCCCTACAGCTAATCAAGCAATTCAGAACACAAACACTTCAAAGCGGGGTTTTTTTTCTTTCCTTTTTGCGACTGCCAACCAAGCAGTAAATTTTTTTAATTTGTTAGCATAAAACGTATTATAAATGAAATTGTATCTAAGAACAAAAGATTAAGGCTCGACCGATGCATCGGCCAGGCCGATGCATCGGCGCCGATGGTTGAAATTTTTTCCATCGGCCGCCGATGCTAACATGGAAAAAACATCGGCCTCAAAAATATCTAAATGCCGATGCAAGGCCGATGTTTTTTTTTTTTTTTTTTTTAAGTTTTCTTTAGAGGGAATTCTATTTTCTCTATTTTGTACTTTACAGTTAAGAGTATGTTCAGCATGTGGCTTGAAATCGGGCAGCAAACGGGACCAACACAGTTCTGGGTTTTGGAATTTTCCGAATCGGGCAGATACTGAAATTTTCACAACACAGCAGACATTTTCCGAGTGATCGCTTTGATGCGAATTTTAAGAATTGCAGTAAAACCTCCGAATAACGGAACCGGAAGTTTTGTCGTTTTGGGAGGTGTTCGCTATTAGGGAGGATTATGCTTTTTCAGATTTTACCTATTAGTTTAATGCAGAATTATAATATTGAATATGTACCATTGCCATCTTGCACTACGATACTGATAATTTTTGTATTATTTACCATATCTCGCTTGAAGCTCATATATTTTACCTTTGCACTTTTGAATGCTAGCGTGTCTTTTCATTGCAATTATTTACCCCCCCCCCCCCCAATCTCTTTTACCGTATCTTTCTATTAGAAGCATAGTTCACCTGCCTACGCATTTTTCTCCACTGTTCTAGGATAATCTATGAGATATTTTCATTGAAAAATTACAATTGTAAATATGTCGACGGCCTCTATAACTTACTATCATGTACTCATTACTCAAGTCTATTTTATTTAAACTATATCAGGGGTGGGATACAATGGATACAATCTCGGAGCAGCTAAAATTCTGTTTTGTAGAGGAAAAATAATTATTTTGGAGCATACTGGAGGAAAAAATAAACACTGTCTTAGAGCAGGCTGAAGCAGGAAAATTACAATTTTAGCGCGACTGAAGCAAAAAAAAAAAAGAAAAGAAAAGAAAATAATGCCATTTTGATGCAAGATTCAGCAAAATAAAAAATCAAACTAGAAGCAAAAGTAGCAAAAAAAAAAAAAAAGGTCCAAGCTGACTTTTTTTTCATGGTTATTTATTCTTCAATAAAATTAGTTATGCATCTGTCGCAGTTTTTAACGAACATGCAAACATTTCTGCAGGCAAACATTTGTGTTTCTTTTTGATGGACATAGAGAATTTTAAATTTAAATTAAAAAAAGAAATTCTCCAAATTTCTTCATTGAAAAAGGTGTTGCTGAAACACATGTTCGCAGGGCTAGCAGTAGACTTTTGAAAAATTTTAGGGGAATTTTAGGAACATTTTGACAAAATTTTAGGAAAATTTTAGGGGTAACTTACGATTTTGTTTGACTACAAATAAGTCCCTAACAGTGGTACCCGACAAACCAAACTGAAAATGCATTTCATTTATTATAGCATAAATTACAACCTTCAAATACTTAAAAAAGAAATAATGTTCTAAAGTTATATTACATGTTCAAAAGCTAGACGGTACTTCACGTGCAGACGCGTTTTCAAAATTTTCCCTTTAAAAGATAGGCATGTCTGTGTTTTTCCAGTTAGTCAGCTTCCACACATATTAATTCTGTTCAAAAATTACCTCCATAATGTTTTAACTGCAGCAGTTTTCTACAGCTGTTTTTAAACACTATTTCACTAGACCCAGATATAATATTAATTCTTTAATTTCATTAACATTTTTGTTATTTCTTAAATTTAAAAATTTACCTTTTTTTTTTTTTTGCTTTTTCCAATAAATTTGTTTCAAGTTTTTTCTTTTTATCTAGTAAAATAGCAGTGCCTAGAAAACAGTTCGTGAAGTTAACCTGTGTGGCCTGTTATGTTCAATGTTACGAATCGAAAACCATTTTGCATCACCAAACAATTTTTAGTAAGTAATTCCCCCCCCCCCCCCCCATGTTTTCAAAACTAACTAAACTAAAAACAATTGATTGAAAAAACTAAAAACAATTGCTTTTCCATTGCCGAACTTAAAAAAATCTTGTGTAAAATGTTCTGCATATATCATGTCATAGATTTATAAATTCTATTAGCTGCGCTAAATGCACTTTGATTTCAAAGTTTTATGATTATCCAAAAAAAAAAAAACACCCTGCTTGTTAATAATTTTCGTCAGTTTCTTAATTACCAGAAATGTTTAATATGCATAAAGTTCTTCAGACCTACAACAATCTTTTGATTTGAAATTAGTGGTTTAATATCTATGAATTGTCAAAAGGCCATGCTTTTGCTTTTCAACTCTGCCTCCCTTTCCCCTCAGAGTATTGTGACATTTGAAGTAGTGTAAACATTTCTGAACATCAAATTAAGCTGAGGCTACAATTTTATGCATGCTACCTTAAACTCTCAATAAATAACACATGATAAGTTAATGCATTTTTAAAAGCAGAAAAAGTATGCAAATGGTGAAAAAAAACCTGTTGCGCAAAATTTTTAAAGAACTGTTGGAATAATTAATAATTATAATTGACATAATAACCCTGATTTTGAATAGAAAATGAAAGTAAGGAAAAAGAATCCATTGGCTTAGTACAAGTCACATCTTTTTATTACAGTTGACTAAGTTTACTAGATTTATTGGATTCCCTGATTCCTGAATTCTAATGCTGTCCCAAACATCCTTATCAACATTTTAAATCTATTTAATTTTTCAAAAAGATTTTTGAGCCAAAAACAAAGTTAATTAATGCTACTTTTTAAAAATGCTCATGGTTTGAACTGATTCAGATGTAACAGGAATGATTTTTTAATGAGTTGACATTGATTGACGAGCATACAAATAATCTTTTGACAAAAGAAAACTAAACGAAGTTCAAACTAATGGCACGAATAAAATTATCGATGTTCAAGCGGTGAATTTACACAGTAAACTAAAACGAGCGAGTTTATAGAAGCCGATGCAAACAGATTGCAAAATTCGCAAATAATCGAGCTTAGGCGCGTAAGAAACAGCTCAAAGTCGAAAAATTTCACAGGCAGGTTATGTTTTATTCTAGTAGAGTGGTGAAACAGCTGTTTAAAGATTAAATAGTTCGTTTTTAGGGGAAGAATTTTAAGTCTGTTCCAAGATTAAAAATAGTGCGAAGAATGCGTTTTAAACGAAATATTTTGTAAAATATCAATTTATCACAATAAATACCTAGGGAAAAGTTCGCTTTTGGCTGTAAAATACTTTCATAAAAGTATTTTAAACTCCTCAAAAGAGCTCCTGCAAATTTTCTAATTTTTTTAGGAATGCCACAAAATTTTAGTACAATTTTAGGAATTTTAGGAGGTCTGAAATTTTTTAGGAAATTTAGGAATTTTAGGGGGAATGCGAGCCCTGTGTTCGCAATATTTTGGCAAATTTATGCTCTAATAATGTTAATTTTGCAATTTATTTTACTTTTGTGCCCAATAATGGGTTTTACTTCGATTCGCTGAAATCTATTTAATAGAATTAGATGACTGAAAAACATTAATAGTTATTTCTAAGGCAGATTTGCAATAAAAATTAACAAAATGGAATAATCGGATAGTCATAAACATGACGTACAGTAAAATAGACATGTCAAAGCAAAAAGAAAAAAAAAATCTTTCTTTTAATTTTTTCCGATACGTAATTATCTATTCTGAAAGCTTTTCTCATTTTGATATTTCAAAAAAAAAAGGGGTGGGAATTTAGAAGAAAAAAGAACTAGCTTACATCTTAAAAATTTGTTTTGAAAATTTCGGAGGGGGCTACAGCCCTTTTAGCCCACCCCCTGAGTACGCCACTGATTGCACCCACGGGGAAATTTAAGTTATGTAGATCCTAATCTTAAAGGCGGTTTCCTTCAAACTAACTTTGTTAGAAAATGGTTTTGATAAAAATAATGTATGTAAAGTACTTTTCTGAATAAGCTGCAGTGAGGACTCTGCTTCCGACTTATTGACTCTGACTCTGAATCCGCAAACATGACAGAAATGCAGGCTTAAAAAAAAAAAAAAAAAATAACCCACTCCTACCATTATAGTTTTAGAGCTTTCGACTTCGACTGACTTATCTAAATTTTTAAAACCGTCTCCGACACCGAATTTTCGACTCCGACTTCGCCCGGTACCAAGAAATATTATTCGATTAACCGGGTATTTGTTTAAGCGGTGATCTTTAACATTGCGTTTATTATGGCATCGTTTCAAGGAAGATTTTTCGTAGAGGCGGGGTATTCGTTTATCCGCTACCCGATTAAGCGGGGCCGACAGTATTAGAATTTTTGTGCCTTTGACTCTGCTCTGAGCCCCAACTCTGAATCTTCGACTCTAACTCGGACTCAGCAAACGTTGCAGAAATGCAGGCTGGGAAAAAATGACTGACTCCTTTAAAAAAAATAACCGTGCAGACGATTTTTTTCTGTAGTTATTCATTTGTTTTATTTATTATTATTATTATTTTTTTTTTTGGCAGACGATTTTTTGTCTAACAAAAATTACTTATTTAAGAGAATATTTTATTTATTTAATCAATTATTTGTTTTTAATTATTGGCAACGGGTTAAAAATGAAATTCGAGACATTTTTTTAGGAACGGAGTTTTTTTTTTTTTTTTTTTGACAAATGTGTTTTGATTTGCTTCCTATTCTGCTTTAATTCTTTTTTTCGAAACAATTAATTAATTTTTCTACGGAAGAACTTTAAAAGCTGCATTGTTTAAAAGATGCAACAACTTTTTCTTTTTTTTTTTGTTTGTTTACTTTTCAAGTGCCTAGTTCATCAGATGAAATCTGCATATTTGGATTTTAGAAATCAGCTTTATGTGCTAAAAAGGTGCGTTTGACATAATTTGTCGTCTCAGATAATTAAAAGAATATTGATCAGATACTAGAATACCAATGTCGATGTACGGAAAAGTAGGCTCGTTTAGTTCTTGACAGAGCTTCTTGTTTTGTTTTATTTAAGGTTTAAAAATATCTTAAAGAATTTTTCCACCCACACAGTGTAATTTGTTAACTGGTTCACTATTTTTTTTTTTTTTAATGATTAAACAACATAATGGGAAGTTATTTTATCAAGTTTGGTATATCTAAATCCGCGTATTATTACTGAACTGTTTTTTTTTTAATGTTTATGTTAAACAATAAAGTAGTTGCCTATTACTAAACACAGTGTCCGTTTAAAATTTTTATCTCAAACGTTTTCGTACGTGTACGTGGTCTTAATTCATGAATAAAAGAGTATATTACGAACCGATGCGGAATTGCTTTACAGAGATTCATGTAACAAATATCGACTATTTTCATAGGAATTTTGTCAAATACCGCCCAGCCGATACCGAATTCAGCATCTTATTTTTTTCTCCATCTTTGTTGTATCTTTCTTTGTTAGTTGTTAAACACTTTGCGATTATATCACTCAATTGTCACCAATTTATGATATTAGTCTGCATTGAAATTAAAATTGATTAGTCAAAAAAAGAAAAAAGAGAAAGTAAAAAGCACATTTGGAACATCGGATTGCAGCTAAAGAAGTATCATCATGACTACACCTAGTACAAATGGTACGAATGAGTTCTCAACTTACTGCGTCTCTCTCTCTCATGTAATTTTTGTCGAGTGGTAGTAAAATAGAAATTTAGGCCCAAAATCTGAATGACTGAAAACGAAGCAGAATGAAATGAATATATGACCCATCATATCTCTTATAAACATTTATTTTTCTAACAATTTGTTTTTTTTTTAACCATCGGCCGATGGAAGAGGAAAAAAATCGGCCATCGGCCAACTTTGAACAATCGGCATCGGCCAAAAAATGCCATCGGTTGAGCCTTACAAAAGATAAGTAGAGATTACATTTTTCTCACTTGTTTATTGGATAAGGGCCAATTTTTAAACGATATGATTAGATTATTAAACACGACCTTGCTTTTCTCGTTTGGTATGTTTTTCTTATCACTGGTCCAACCGAAAAAGTAAAATCAGGGTTCCAATGTAGATGATAATAAAATCATTATTTTAAATAAAAATTTGTTTCTTAGCCAAGCAGATAAAAAATGCATAATTGTTTGTAAACATCAAATCAATTGAAGAGATGTAATATCAGTTGGCCAACTCATTCAAAGGAGCCAATTTGACTGCTTTTAAATCAAACAATTCAAAAATGGTAGTCTGAACTGATTTTAGTCAAAGCTCCTGTTTTCAATAAATGAGTTTCTCAGTGGTTTTTGTGTTTCAGCAACAATAGTAGTTGTTTTGCATATTAGTTTGCATTTTAGCAGTTTGGATGTGCATACTCTTTTGCGTTGCATGTGGACGAGTTTATATAAAATGAATTTTATTTCAAAGATTGTTCTCGTTTCGTTTTCGTATTGAAGTGTATGTCGTGAATATTTTAGCTTGAAGCTTTACTACAAAATGGCTTTTACTGAAATTCTTTTTGATGCTATTGTAATTTTAATAGATAAGTCAAGATTTACGTAATTTGAAATGAAGGCCCTGTGGTGATAAGTTCACATTTAACTCTGTCAATACTTCCGCTTCACAGCTCGGCAACAAAACCATTGTTTAGTCAAAAGGCTGAGTGTTTGTTGGTGCAGTTTTGTGTTTAAGCCATTGTCTTAACAGCATACTCTTACTTTGGCAACATAGCCCGTGCTACAGGATCGGAATTTAAATTTTGAGCTTGGACGCTATTTTAAAAAGATTTTGAATGAGAATGTTAAAAATGTTTGCATCGGTGTTGAACACAATTTGAAAAAGAAAGAATTTATGAGAAAATTAAAAATTTTACATCAGTATTGATGGCGATAAAAGTGGTGAAGTATTGTATTTTTCGGTTTGGCTGAGATAATTTCTGAGTATATTTAACAAGTTAATGATTATTTACTGACATTAATAATATAAATAATTATTTTCACACTTGGTATATATATGAATAGGTAGTCAATCATGCATAAACTTTATGGCATTACATTAAACATTCCAAGGCAATAAAAGAAAACATACATATGTCAAGAATCTGGTTATTGCGGCATTTATTCCACTATACGCATTTATCAAAAATTGTCGCATTTAATATCTTAAAATTTAATAAAGACTACCTTGAAATCCTAAAATTTAATAAAGACTACCTTGAAATCCTAAAATTTAATAAAGACTACAACAGGCTCTTTTGGTGCAATGTAAATGTTTTTGTTGTTTGTTATGTCAATGAATTTTTTCCTGTTGTGCTGGACAAAATGCTACTGCATTCTTCAAAAGATTTTCATATTGAAAAGTAAATATATATTTCTCAAGTAATTCTTACAGGATGATGGATGTTTTACTTTTTAAAAACGCTGCTGTAATTTATTTCCGAGTAAGAACTTTTATTGATCATTTCCGCAAACAGGTGGCTACTTGGCAGGAGTCAAATGAAGAAATGCTGTGCTACATTCTCCAATACTCTAGTCACAGCTTTAGAACAAAACAGCATTTCAGAAGTACAGAAAAAATTAATTTTTGGTCACATTTTAAGTTGTTAAAATATGTCTTAAATTTTATATTTTATTTACATAAAGTTAACGTATCATTTCATAAGACATTTAGAAGCAGATACAAAATATCATTAAAATAAAACTATTGTCAGTTATTTTTGAGTAACTGAACACATGATTAATTAAGGAAGTCTTAAACTTATTGGCCCCAGTCATGCCTTGAACATAGAATATAATTGTCCCTCTTTAGATAAATACGGGGGGGGGGGGGGGGGGGGGATATGAAAATTAAAAAGATCAGAAGTATTATTTAGCTGATGTTTAAGTTGGGAGTATGGAGCTTCGTTCAGTTTGATTGATGGAATAAGGGAGGTTCTAAAAGCTTTTAGCATTTGCATCAAAGTAAGTAAAATTCTGAACAAATCAATTAAAATCTGTTTTTGTAATTGACACAAAACTGCAGTTTAAAAGTATACCAACTGAGCAATAACGCCAAAAGAAACTAAAGTAACTATTCATTTAGAAATAGCTTTTAATTGAAAAATTGACGTAGAAAGGAACAAGACTGACCCAAGCAAAATGATAAAAAAAATAGTTGGTCTCACAGTATTGGATCACAAGAGCTTAAATCAAGAAGATTCAAATTTCTTAGGGGAGGCATGGGGAAAAAATGGCCATTGAATTTAAATTTAACAAGGAAGAAAAAATATTTATGTCTTACTTTATCAAGCATTTCTTTTGTATGTGAAGCCGATATACAAAATCTTGCTCTAGCTGTTAATAAAGATGTAGCAGGAAAACCCACTCCAACTGTAGCAATTCCACCTTTCCATAATTGTTCAACAAATTCTCTAAAAATAATAAATGTATTGCATGTAAGTTTCTGGTGAATTTTGAGCAATTATTAGATTTACAGAAATATTTGAAAAAAGTATTAGTCTTGTTAGAATACATACATTTAATTTTGTGTTGGAATTGTCAAAAATTGAACAGTTGGTTTTTTACTTTTTGTAAGGTACTTGTGAGCGTTATAGCTTGGTTAGTGATAAGGCCCACTTGTTACCAAGGTAATAGTTTTTGCAGAATCAATTAATGACAGTGGTACCTATTGCAAGCATTTATCGTTTAATGATTCAGATGTCGGCTCCTTTCTAGGGAAATGGAGTCAACAATTTTGCCGTCATGGTTATGAGGCACGTGTTTCCAAGTTATTTCACCAAGGTAAGTTTTTAATATTTATCTGTTCAAATTAATGGACAGATTTAGTTCTTCATTAACTTTTCATGTAGAGCTTATTGGTGATGTTGGTTTTGTGCCGTCAGCTGTTACTGCACATTACTTAACTATTTATAATGAAATTATTGTAAACGGAAATTTATTTGCTCCATCCGACCTGTCCTAGTTTTAATCAAATTTGATTTACTTCGTATTTAACTGTAGTAAAATTGAACTTCTGCAGATACAGCACTGGGTTTATAATTATCCTAATTTAAAACAAAATTTAAAAACAGCAAAAAAAAAAAAAAAAATCAGGTGTGGACCCACACTACTTATTTAGGTCTACAGTGGTCGCCACTTTTAAGAATCACATTTGTTCTACACAGTTTTGATTCAATAAAGCAGCTACTTCAATAAAATTGTATTTTGTTCTGAATTTGACAATTTGATTCATTAAAGCGGTTGATTCAATTAACCGGCTTCCATTGCATTAGCTAATCAATGTGTTTTAACAGCACAAAAGTACCCTTGCATGTAGAAGTGTTAGAAGCAATACTTTTTAAATGAATAGCATTTCCGGCATTTTCCTACAAATATAAAATTATGGTAAAGATGGAGAAAAGTAATTTCAAGTGCAAAGAAAAAAAATGCGTCTATTAGTGTTTGTGAACAACATTGCACAAAACTGTATGGAACGTGGATAAAGATCAAAAATACAATTTAATAGAGCCTTAGAGTTAGCAAAGGAATACTTCAAATAGTTACACTTCTAGTTGGTCGCAAATCAATTAAACACTTTTATTCCTTTCATTCATTGTTTGATAAATATTGATCAATGGATTAGTCGCTACATATTGCCAAATAGAAACCATTCGTGAAAACTCATTTGTCAAATTTGTTGGCAACTTGGCAATATGTCACTTACATTGGCGACCAAAAGTTTTACGATATATCGCCAAGTGGTCACCAAATTATGACACCACTTTAGGGTGAATTGAAATGAACTTATTTACCCTAAAAAGGGGCAAAAGACCCTTTTGGAACATTGGAATGCAATCAAAAGGGGAGTTGCAAAACTAGACCCTACTCACAGCCTACATGCAAAATGTCATACACTTGCATAATTCAAAAATGCATCCCATTTTTGAGTTATGCAAGATGCATGCATATGAATGTCACAAGAGAACAAGATGTAATGAACTTGGAGATGGTCAAAATGGATGTTTCGGTTGTCTATATTTTAGCCTGAAATTTGAGGAAAATTGTTTCAGTTATTACAATACTTCCTTTATTACGTAAATGGAAGAAAAATGAAAAAGTTTATCGGAGTAGCTTTGATTAATTTCAGAGGAGGTTTGAACAATAAAAACTCACTCCTTGCATATGGCCTTGATACATATTCATACATATCACATTAATAGCAAGTTTTCTTGCTCATAGCAGTATTTTTTATCAATAAAGTTTCTATATGGAAACCAAAAGAGAATAGTAAAACTTCTTACGTAATTTTTGATGGAAAATACAGCATCAAAGGAACTATGGGTGAGTCTTCATTACCATAAATTATGAAGCCTTTCTGTTTTAATTTTCTACGAAAATACTGAGAGTTCCTTTTAAGAGTTTGAATTCTGTTTACACCTAAAAAGAAAAACCTATTAAGTCTCAGAATGACTGAAAATATGCATGAACAGCAAAATAAATTTTAGCTAGACTGTTACAATTATATTTGGATGATTAAAAAACTTCAAAACTGAAAATAAACAATGCAGAATGCAAAAATGGCAATACTTAAAATATTGCGATTTTTAAAATTACATTCTATACATAATAATGTTGTATTTTGCATAATGCCCACGTTTTACCAATGAACCATCAATTACATAAGGAAGAAAAGGAGACTAAAATTCGAGCATGAAGACAGATAAAAAAATAATAGTATTCATTCACATACCTCAAGATAAAAATTGAATAACTCGATATTGCTCAAAAGTTTTGACACTTAATTTTAAAGGACATATGCCCCCTCCCCCTCCAAAAAAAAAAAAACTTCTACCCTGTTTTGACACAATCAATAAGATTCTGAAAAGTCATATCTCATACAGGAAAATCAGTAAACAAAAAATTTTACTGTGATACCCCCATCATAAAGAGCAGTTTAACCTTTTAATTTTAGCACAAACAGCACAAACTTTTAGTAAAGATGTGAGGCTAAGCAGTGAAATCCTTTCAGACTTAATATAAAAATAGTTAAAAGCAAAAAAGGGTTTGATTCCAAACATATTGACAAAAAAAAAATCTATAAAACTTTTTAGGATGAAAGTGAAATAACTATTTGATAACGTCAAAAAACAGCAACACTCACCTTCCACACTTCCATCTTTTCCCATGATAATTTTCATAGATGAAATGATTTGCTGAGCAACAGGGGCAGACATACTTGTAGCACACATAAAGCTATGACAGTTTATTCTCAAGTGTTGAATCAATTTCTAAGAATGGAAGTGAAATTACAAAAAGTAAAGCCAAACAATACGAGGGAAAAAGAAAAACCTGGAAAACATAAATTTTGCTGGGGAAAACTATGAATATTATATTTGTTACTTTTAAAAAAATACTCATAAGCATAAAAGAGACAAAATTTAATTCTTAATTTTAAAACTATTACTTATTGTTGAAACATTTTAAAATGTACAGCTGAATATAATGTAGTAGGCATAAAATAATAAAACGGTAACGTCAATAAAATAAAATGCTGAATGTAAATAAAAAAAATCGACAATATTTTACGCACCAGTCAAGTCATCAATTTTCCATGTGCTGCCTTATGGGAATTTAATTCTAATTCAAAGTTTTTAAACAAAAAGTGTTTGCATTAAAAAAGGTACCACTTGCATTTTTACATTAGGAAAACCTAATGTACAAAGCTGGAAAACTTTTTTCCTAATTTCGAGGATGGGTAGTGCATAAAAGGTGCCATTGTTGGGCTAAAGTGAACATAAAAAATTTGCCATTTTTTGGACATTTCCTTGATTTGCAGCAATTAGGCTGAAGTTTCGCCCAAATGCCTTTTTTTTAATGTTTTTAGCAAAATCGTTTTTTTTTTTCTTTTTCAATAATAGGTGAGAGGAAAAGATGCCATTGAGAAAAATTCAATTCCTATTAGAAATTGAATAGTGTAGTATAATTGTGAAAACCAACTAATGCTATCTTCTCACTACTACCAGAAAACCTGAGAGCTTAATGTGAGTTTAGTGACATTTCACAGAAAAATGCATTAGTGTACTCAATCGTTGATTGTATTCACCAGATCTCACACCATGTGGCATCTACCTGTTTCTAAAAGTGAGAAGCGAATTCAGTGAGCACTTTCTTGGTCTGTAGTACAGGTGAAAGCAAAAACGGCACCAAATGATCTTTGAATGAAATCTCTCATGCAGTGATGTATTAATACGAAAGGGATATAGGTTGAAGAGGACTAATATGTATAAAGCTAATATTTGAGACTGGCTCTGTTATTTAATTGTCACACCTTGTGGACTATCCCTCTTTTTGTAACTACTGATTAAAGATGGTTTAGAAAAAAATTATTCTATTACAGTTTTATAAAAGTTTGGAGAAAATTATTTTTGCAGCCTATTAGTTCCTATGTTTTAGAAATTTTATCTTTGAAATCATTAACGAAATAAATAGCAATTTGATCATTATCTCTGGTGGCAAAAACCTATGCTAAGCCACTGGCATCAATAAATACAGAATTATTACAAGACTTTTTCTAAAGTAAAAAAATAATTCATAAATTAAACAAGAGCTTACAAGCTTGGCAAAATTTACCTTTGGACCTGCTATGTAACCTCCGGAAGCACCAAAACTTTTAGTAAAAGTTCCCATTAGGAGGTCAACATCTTTAGGGTCACAATCAAAATAATCTGTCACACCACGACCTTTCGGCCCTATAGCTCCAATGCTATGAGCTTCATCAACATATAAGTAGCAGCGATATTTCTTTTTCAGAGCTATTAGGGCTGGAAGATTTACAATAGTGCCTTCCATACTAAAAAAGATAAAAATTAATGATGAAAATCACAGCAGTATTTACATTCATTAATTTTTTTATGGAATTATATTTACAACTATTGAATAAAAAATAAATAAGTTCTCATTACAATATGAGAAAAATAAATTCAAATTTTATTTACCTAGTGCCTATAACATTGTTTTAATTATTTTTTTATTATATGAACCACATTAAAATCTATTTTAACTTGTATTATTATAACAATGAGCTACAATATTACAAAACCTTCATTAAAATGCTAAAACTACTGTTTTAAATTTTAAAAAAAGAGTACAATAAATATTCTTACTTTATAATTAACACAATGTATGATTAATTTGAAAAATTTCAATGAATCTTTCATACTTGTTTTAAAGACCTTAACTAGATAAGTATACTGCCGTGCTAAGCACAGAAGTCTCTTTGTGACGTATTTTACCTAAATACAATATTCTATGGTCATTTGAGAACAAAAAATATGTTTTAGAAATTTCTGAAAAAATATCATCTGAATCAAATACATGGAGTTTCAAAATTTTAAACAGCAATATCTCCGTTTGAGGTCATTTGCAGATATCACTTTTGCGCTTAATACGGCAGTATAGTGTTGCACTTGCAGAAGTGAAACTAATTTTATGAAATGAGAGCTTGGAACTAAGAGGGATCATGTAGTTTAAAATGAGTTACAGAAAAATATGAGAAAAAATTAAATCATTGTACTTATTCCAATGTGGTGACTGCAAACATGATTAACACACAACATATATAAAGTGGAAAAAGGACGAAAATACTTTGGAATAAACAGGATTGCATTCAATAGCAACATGCTACTAATTAAAAAGGAAAGTTTTCATTTCATGTGTTATCAGAACTAATACATGAAGTATCAACATGAACCTTTTCTAACTACGAATATCAGATCACATAAAGATGCATGAAGAGAGATAATTACAAAAGAGAGAATCAGAGAGATTATGGCTAAGAAGCCAAACTAAAATATGTAACATGGTGGAAAGAGTCAAGCATTTAAAATGGCATTTGAGCAGTTATATGGCATGGAAAAATAGCAATGTGTGGACTTTTACAGTCATAGCGACCATAGTACAAACGATTGAATAAAGTGAGATTTTTTGAAAAAGTTCATTGGCAATCACAAGTCTATATATCGTAGTATTTAGGAAAAGCTTGAGACATTTCAATCAGGAAAGGACTGATAACAGTTGGAAATGGTATTCATATTTTTAAAAAAAAACGTATATACATGCATGTTTAAGAAAAGTTAATAGAGGAAAGTCAGGAGGGATGGCGGTAATTTTAACAACAATACTTCCTATAATTTTTTTTACTGCTACAACATTGTAAATTTCATAACAACAAATAACATTTTAATGCATGCAAAGTACATATAATTGAAGGTAATTATCACAATATTAATTTTAGCAAACAATTAAAATAATAAAAGTTATCCCAGTCTTTCATTAGGTTGGAACACATTTTTGAAAGCTAAACTGCAAGCATAATTTTCAAAAATATGTCAATGACAAATATAATGTATCACACATGTAATAAGGTTTATCTAATATTTCAAAAAATCTATTTTATCTAAACTTAATATTTTAATAATCCATCAAAAGAGAAATATACCTTCCCTACCAATCATCATTTGCAGTGGAGCAACATCACAATGTTTGTTTAATCAAAAATAGTACAATCAAGTATAATTACTTAGTTATAAAAGGGAGGGATGGGGTCTGAATAATACTGTCTCAAACCTTCGTTTACACAACATTTCAATAAAATAGCTCATTACAAAAAGAATACTATATTTTAGGTATAGTTTAACTGTTATTTTTATGCTATCATTAATGAATGAAATTAGAAAACTTACATACAAATAAAACGGTGCAGATATTTACTTTTGGTGCTGTGAATTAATCTATTTTTTGAGTAAATTTTACATAATTCTGTGGCTAAAATGATTCATTGCAACAAATATGATGCCATGATAGTTGATTCTAGTAAAACAGTAAGAAATAAAAAACAGCACTCATTTTAAGTATGATTTTAGGTGTCACATCCCTTTGCTCTATTAACCTTAAGTTTTAAAAATGTATTACAACTAAAATTATTACCTGTAAACACCTTCAACTATAATAATAATTTTTTTCCATGGCCTGTGGGTCCGTGGTTGACCATCAACAATTGCTGATCTGATTTTCTTTTCCAAATCTTTCATATCTAATGAGGAATTTAAAAAAAACGTAAGTTTCCCTTTGTTACAAATGGACAAAACTAGTGAAATTATCTGCTGCTCAAACATTTCCTGGCTTACATCCGGCTTAGGAATTATTCTAATTAATCAAACAAAATGCTATCAGAGTTCTCCCTAGCTACATAACAAATAGCAGTCTGCCGTTCTTGCTCTTTCATTTTGGTTAATGTGCCCTAGAGCAATGATTCCAAAAATGATTTCCAAAGTGTGATCTGCGGAGCCCTAGCTCCACAGAACACATTAGGCATTTTTAAAAATTCTTTAGGATTTCCTAAATTTTCCTTATTGTTTGCAACAGAAAAAAAGTAAAATTTTAAAAATAGGTTACACATTCATGAATTTAACATTGGTTCAGCACTTATTTTCTGTAAACTGCACAAAATTAACATAATTTTGTTAAAGTCCTATACTCTTGGAGTTATAAGCTATAAGTTACTGCCCCATAGGCAGAGCAAAGGCAAAATTACAAGCCACATACCAAATACCCCCCTACACACACAAAGCACCCAGAGTTTTATGCTTCCCTCTTTTAGAGGTCATCAGTCTGTCCCGTGAAATGTTTACTGCTCTAATTTGTTTTTGGCTATCCCAGACGGATAATCTCTAAAGAATGAAACTGCAGTTTCTGAATGCCGTGAACAAGCTGTACGAGCACAAAGTGCATATGCTTGTACTGTTTGATTTGCAAATGGCTATATATAGTCATAGATTACAATTTGCATAGCATTTTTAATTCAACATAGATATTTCATGTAATTGCAAATTTTTCTAATTACTAAACCAATCCTTAATTATACAGATCAGCATTTCTCAATCTTTTTTTCGCTCACGTACCACTTTCTTATGCATCATGCTAAGTTGTACCACTTTGTAAAAATTATTCTTTTCCCCTTATTTGTTATAGCGAGTGTATTTATTTAGTTGCATTATACATTCTAGAAAATGAACATTTATTCACATCACGTTGTGAGACAAATTCCAATCAAACCAGACTGAAATGTCACTGTAAATTATAAACAGACTGTAACATGTATGTGTTTGTTTGAAATTCCATATTTATCTAAAATTTTGTCATATTTCGTTTAGTAATAAATGGTTTTAATAAAAATACAAAACAATTTAATTATAATTTCTTTTCTTACCACAAACAAATATTTCCATAAAATAAAGTGGATTTTTGTACAAACTTCAAAGAACATATGGTTTGAAATTTGGTTCAAAAGATACGAAGTATGCTCTTCAGTCTACAGCTGTGTTAGTTAAATCTGTTCTAATACTTACTTTTTTAAAAAAGAATATGTGAAAAAAAGCTCTTTCTATTAATTCTGTATTAGTAAAAGTTAATGACTTAAAAACTTTCTCAGAAAGTTGTTCATATTGTTTATCAATGTTTAACCAAAAACTAATTAGATTATTGTCCGAACTCTACTCTACTCGTAAAGTTAGGTCTTCTATTAGATGATAACCATGTGATTTACAATTTAGGAGTCTTTCTATATTTTTTATGTCAGCCATTACTGATTATCTTTTGCATACCACCAACCCGCAACTTGCGTACTACCTATAGTATGCATACCACAGGTTGGGAAACGCTAGTTTAGACAAAAAAAGAATAAGTAATACATAATTAAAACAATAACAGTATTAATGTTATAAAAGTTTGGCTGATAACATGTTAAAAGAAACAAACTAAATAGCCTTAATTAAACATACTATTATGTTTGAAGACCCTTATCTTGGCACCAGACAAACGACATCCAAGAACTAATGATGCATGGTTTAGTTCATCACTAAAAATAAGGCTTCCTTTAGAAATTAATGTTGGAATGCTAGTAGAATTAGTAGCAAACCCCATGCCAACGATTATACTATCTTCAACACCCAGAAATTCAGCTGTCAGACTTTCTAGATCATGGTGAATATCCAAGTTACCTATAAAAAAAGAAGGAAATCTCAAAATAATTTTTTTTAAAGGGAGAAATATAACAAAATAAATAAAAGTCACAAAGCTGCAAGAAAGAACAGGATACAACCAGAAATTAAAAACAGTTAATTTTAAACATATATAAAGTAAAATGATCTAAAAAAATAAAAACTTTTTAAAAGTTGTACAGTACAAAATAATAGTACAGATATTACAGTACATATGTGCCTATTTATAACAAAGCTGTAAACACTGAATTTATTCATGTTTTAGTATGTAGGGGAGAGTGGTAATGAATGGGCCACTTTTTGGTTTTGAATTTTTGTAATTTTTCTAACACTTTGTTTTAAGTCTAAATTGGTGTTTTAGTTACTTTACTTATCTGGCTATCAAAAAAGTCATAAAAGTTGGATTAGCACCTGTCTATAATGAATTATAATAGAAAATAAAAATTTTGAAATTTGGCCCATTCAACCCCACCTATGGGGTTGAATGGGCCTTCGAAGGTAATGAATGGGCCACTAAATGAATTCAATGAAAACATGTGGATTTAATCTTTTATTCGCTGAATATGACAAAATAAATGTGGCACTTGACATGATGATACAAAATCATACTGATTTAAAATTATATAAACATCAAAACTGAATAAATAAAACTGATGCATACCAATTGTAGCAGAAAAATGACTAAATAATGAGATTGTAAGAAATAAATAACATCAAATATATATATAAAAAATAACAGATAATACACACTATGATTTAACAAAATTTATATATTTCAAAAATAATATTAAAAATCACTTTCAAAAACTTCATCTTCAACCTTGTGAAAATTCAAAAAATTTTTTTTTAATTTACTAGACATCGGGAATAAGAAATATCTAACTTAAGTTACCAAGAAAGAAATTGAAATTGTACTGTGAGGAATATAATATGAAGGAGAGAGGAAGGCTTTTTCAAGCCACGCACTGCGACCAGAGGTCTATTGCAGTGGCGTGCGGAGCAATATTTTTTAAGGGACCAGTTGGTCAAAATAAATTACGATACACATAGATAAAAAGATGGATATGTAGAACGATGGATATATAGAAAGATGGATATATAGAGATAGATGAAAATTTATCCGTGTTTTACCGAAAGTTTTCAGTTGAGTAATGGCTTGATAATGTCCGTGGGTTTTCTCGTGACGAATCTTTGCGTGCCTTATGGAAATTGCTCATGTCTGAAAATCCACTAGCATTCCAGACGTCTTTTTCCTTTTCAAAAAGGACGCAGGGCCAGCAAAATAATTTTTTTCTTAACTTACAAGCAGTCAGCCTTTTAATCGACTCATAGTAATCTTTCTTGAAATGCCGATTATAACTTTTCAGCTTTGTAGATATTTCTAGGTCAGGAGTAGGCCTGCTCTGCGAAATTATTTGATCTTTCTCTTGGAAATTCAAAGACCCAAACGAACGTTTCGCGAGATCGTCCAGCACACAGCATTTCTCCTCCGAGCTCCCGGTCATTCCGTTCAGCTGCGCATGCTAGGCAACTCCGTCCAGTTGGGGACTCGCTTTTTCGACCGAGTCCCTTTCCATTACGAATAATTTTCACCTAAGACAGGAAAACAACTTTTGCAACAAGATTTGTTGTTTCCTGAAGCTCACATAGAAACCTAGACACTAGGCACTAAAACAAAAATTAATCCGTTTGCTTGAAAAATGCTTTAAATAATCAAATAAGCTTTCGAGCGAACGCCTAAGTTCTAGCAAAGCTACATGACATCGGGGGAACAGGTACGTTACAGCTAGTCCCCTGAGTGAGTCCATTCAAGACGTCGCGCACAGGGGAGAAAGGGAGGGAGGAGGAGTAAAAGAAATGGCGTTTTAAAGAAAACTCGTATGTCTGCTCATTTTTTTACTTAATAAATTGTTCTCGAAGAGAATTTTTTGATGGCGCAAATATTTAAGGGACTAGCCTAGTCCCCCTGGTCCATGGGCCGCACGCTACTGGTCTATTGTACTATAGGAATATAATATAGATCTGCAAATTATATTTAGAAGTTACTACAAACCTATTTTGACGACAGTAATCTTAATCTATCTACGAGTTAGTTGTGTTTCGTATTAATGAGAAAATCCAAAGAAAAGGAAGAAAAACAATATTTAGGTGGCCTATTCATTACCATGACATAGTGGCCCATTCAACCCCACCTATACTTTTGGAATACATTTAGGTTTTTTGAGTACATTGAATTTAGATAACATCAAAATACATCTTAAGATTAGTTTATAGATATGGAAAGACTAGATTATACATATGTATGCAGTGAAATACTTGGTACATTTTAGCTAGGAAATGTTTTACTAAAAAGGGAAAAACTTACTTTTCAGTCAGATTCTTGACCATACCACTCTAGTTTGAAAATGGCTCAGCGCAAACGAATGAAAATTAGATGAGTTTAGTAGAACAAATAGCTACATCTATTGGTGGCATCAAAAAAATTCATGAAAATACTTTTTCATATTTTGTAGTGGCCCATTCATCACCATGGCCCATTCATTACCACTCTCCCCTATATGCATACTGCTTTTAATACGAAATTACAGCTAAAAAGGAATTTTTATCTGGTCCCTGCGACTAAATGACTAAGTTATTAACAGGCACGGCTGCACTTATAATTATATCTGAAATCCATTTCTATAAATAAAAGCTGCCGAGACCAATATGAGTTCCTGAATTGATGTATTAAATAAGTAGAAGTTAAGAAAATCTTGAAAAACAAAATGAATGAGATAATGGGCAAATTTTGAAATGCACACATTAAATTAAAAGTTAAAATATGAATTTTTAACAAATAAATGCTAAAACAAGTAATTATTTTGAAGTGATTACAATGTATTTTTATGAAAAAAAAATCCATTAAGTGAATAATTGGGAGCAATGAATAAATCATCAATTCATTTCTCAATATTTTAGCACATTTCAAATGTTTTATAATTCAACTAATTATAATAATTCTTATTTGAAAGTTTAAAAACAGTTTTCATCTTAGAAATAAAGATTTAAGTCATACCAAGCTCATGCCTTGTGCTACAGACTCCAACCCCATAGTTGTAAATGTTATCTTCAACAGCATCTGTACATTTTCCTTCATTTTGGGCAAAGCCCAAGTAATTATACGATCCCATGTTTATGCATTCTGTAAAACTGTCTTTAACTCTATAAAAGTAAATAAAAAAGGCAAGTTAGAGAGTCAAAATACTGCTTTCAGTGCTTCAAGACAACAAGTTTTATAAGAGCAAACTATTCACTTACTGCAAATCAAAAAATATCAACTCAAGACAGTATTAACTATAGATGAAGAATACTGTTTCACAATGTAGAGCCAACATATAAACACAGACAGAGATCTGCTTATAATAAGCATGAAAACAAATTGAAAAACACTAAATAACTTTAAAACTTAACAAAAGTGTACTTCTTTCTTTTTTAAATTTAGATTTTAGCACAGGATCTGATTTTGGAACTATTACATCAAACACACAAAGCAAAATTCTCAATGGTGGTGAAAAAAAGCAATTTGTTAAAGCATATTGATTTTGAAAAAGCGAATAAGCTGTTTGATTTGCTTTAAATTCTTAGCAATAACTTAGTCGTTATCCTCACTATCAAAATAAAACATCAT
Source organism: Uloborus plumipes (assembly GCA_038373865.1). Taxonomy (NCBI): domain Eukaryota; kingdom Metazoa; phylum Arthropoda; class Arachnida; order Araneae; family Uloboridae; genus Uloborus; species Uloborus plumipes. The sequence goes on from JAXGGA010000977.1 coordinate 24,064, forward strand.
AAACATACCACAAGTTGGCTCGGTTTGATTCATTTTTCAAAGAATACAATTAATACCTTAGGGTATTATTTGGCATATCCATGCACAGATATCTATAATTTCTTTAAAAATTTGATCCCGTTAAAAACAAATATGAACAGCTAACTCGACTCCTAATCTGATACTAGGATATTCTACCATATTCTAGAAGTTCAGTAAAGTTACCGATACAGAAAGCTGCAGAAAAGATGAAGGGAGAGCTTTCCAGCATTGAAATTGATTCTATTTCTGTGAAAAAAAACTACAGCAGCTATTTTTGATGCTAAATTCTACAGAGGTAATGTACAGAAGTATAAAGCAGTAAGAAACTGCCTCTAAGCCAGGGCTAAGGCAGAAACATGAAATACACCACCAACTCGGTTATTCCATCCATGGCTCGCAGTTTCGAGCTCTTTAGCACTCGTTTGCATGGAATAGGAAAGTAAACGAGCTGGAGGCAAAAATCCTAATAAAGAAGCAAAGAGGGCCAACAAAACTGGTAGTTGATGTGAAATTAGAACACCGCTGAGAGAGTATGTTACAAAACGTAAATTTTGAGGCAGAGCTCGGGTGTAAAGCAGTAAGTAACCGGCCCTAAGCCAGGGCTAAGGCAGAAACATGCAATACACCGCCAACTCAGTTATTCCACTAAAGGAACAGAAATTTCGTGCTTTTTAGCACTCGTGGGACGAAGCTAATGGAATGGAGCATGTTTCTGCCTTTGCTCTGGCTTAGGGAGTACTTATTGCTTTATACATATGAGCTCTGCCTCAAAATTTACGAGTTGTACCGTACCAATGTGCAGTCTCTCGCTGGAGCTCTAATTTCACATAAGCTACCAGCTGTTTTGGCTCCCTTTGCTTCTTCAAGAGGATTTCTGCCTCCAGCTTGGTTACTTTCTTATTCCATGCTGACGAGTGCTAAAAAGCACAAAACTGCAGTCTATGGATGGATTAACTGAGTTGGCGGTGTATTGCATAATGTACTGACGTTGAGAAATTAAAACAAATCAATGCGGCTGTAATGATTCGAAAGTGTTTGCTGCTGAATATATTTCTTCCTAGTAAAGATCCCATAACATTTACTAGGAGAAGAGTGATTTTGAAACTTAGAGGTTAATTGGATCACACTCCAAGGCAGTTCAGACATACTTAGTGGGGTAATAGATAAACAAATACCCCGCTTATACGAATAAAATAGGTTGGAGCCCCATGCTATGGACGCAATGTTAAAGATACCTGCTTAATCAAATAATATTTCTTGGAGCTGACAGTATTTGTTTAAGTGGGACTGACAGTATTAGTAATGCAAAGTTTTGTTACATGAACACAAGCAAAAGAGAATTTCTTGTCAGATGTAATAAAGAAAACTTAAAACAGATAATGCCAATGTTATTTTTTTTTAAAATAAAACAAATTACAAAAGTAAGTAAAATGTCTAAAAAATCTTACTCGAATGTATAATTATAATCATTAGTAACTCGTTCTTTCAATTTTAAAGTAGCTCCAGGCATACTGCAAATAGGCATGTTGAAACAGTGGCAAATTCTTCTGTATACATTACGAGTGTAAAAGCTCTCAAAACTTTGATACAATGGAACATATCCCTATAAGAATTAGAATTTAATTAAATATTAAAAATTCACAACAAATGAAAATTTGAAGAAATTTTTAATGTAAAAAAATCTGATATTTTTTACAAAAAGGGTCTAATTCTATAAAAGCTTTTGTATAAATACAGTGGACACCAGTTAATTGAATCAGCCGCTTTAATGAATAAAATTGCCAAAAACAGAACAATATCCAACTTTATTAAATGAAAATTGTTCAAAACAAACGTGATTCACATATGCAGCAGCCACTGTATTAAAATTAACCAGTGGTAGAAATAACTGGTCATTAGTCTCATTTTTAGACCAAAAATTTTGATTTAATGCCTAAGATTTTGGATTCATAGAAAAAATAAATTTGAATATAATTTTAAAATAAAATCAATTCTGCCTTTGTAAAAATTTTGGAAATATGGTACTGTACCTGGCATTTTTATTTAACAAAGATTTTCTACATTCTGATATGTTAAAATTTGGTTACTTAAAAATGGCACCTAGATAGTTTACCTTAGGCGTCATAATGGCGCTTGTACTAAAATTCTTATTTCTAACACTAAAATCAAAAATACTTTTAACAATAAAAAAAAGTGTTTGTAAAGAAAGACATTGACTAAGTAATGGGATACATAATATGTAATTTACATCAATATTATATATTTTACTAAGTGCTCTTAAAAGTTAAATCATATTGTAGTAGACCCCAAAATAAAATATTCAGTTACTAGCCAATTCCAATGTTTGTTCAGTTACTAGATAATGGCCAGTAGCCCTTTTTAGCTTATTGGCCACTTTTTCTATGATTATAGTAGAAGTTAAATTATAAAAAAAAAAAATCTTATATTGTTTATTTTTACACTTAGGGCCTTTGTTTTGAACTTAAACGTTAAAAATCATGCACACTGGCTGTTATATGATAAAGACTTTGCACTTAGGTGCATTTTTATGTGCTTCTAAAATGCCAAAAGTTAATCATAATATTAATTTGTTTCTCAAATTTTTCAAACTTTTAGCATGTTGCTTCTGGTTTTAAATATTTATAATTATTTTTGAAATAGTACACAATAAAAAATAATATTAGCATACATTTTTTAAAGAAATATGTTTCAATTTAATTGCATTGGTTGGCATGTTGGATGCATTATAATAAAACATCCATGTTTTATTATCCATGGATTAAGGATTGAAAACATTGCGCAGATCATACTTCATTTAACATTTTATTAACGGTTTTCATTGAAATTAGAGTAATAAACTTCATCCCCTAAAGTGAGTTCTTTTAGTACGTAGTTCTTCGTAGTTTCCTTATTTTTTGTCATAAAGAAAATAATTATGATAACATTTTTTTAGACCAGAACGCCGACTCTTACAAAAATGTTGAGGCTTTTGGCATAAATAACATTGCAGTGAGTTAGTCAATTTTCTAGCTTGATTATTGCCCATTCCAAGCTCAAGTGCTCATTATAAAAACAAAACTGTAGTCTCTGGATGGCATAACCGGACTAATAGTATATTGCACGTAATTCTGCCTTAGCCCTTGCTGAGGGGCTTTATCTTGCTGTTTAATTCAATATCTGGTTTAATTCGATGTATTTCATTGATCTTTAAATTATTTTTTCATTCTATACTTATACACAAAATAAAATACATTATTCACAATGTTTATCAACTTATATATAGAATTCGTTTTTGTGGCAAAATTAATATTTTTCAATAAATTTTTTAAGATTACTCAATATATTACATTTATTTTAATATTTTTTAAAATGCTTTTATTAGCTTCACCTGTATGTTTGCCTGTTTGTAACCAACTCTGAATAAAAGATAAAAACGATAAAAGTCATGTTTGTTACAATGATAAAAGTAATATAATAGAATTAATACTAAAGGTTAAACCATATTCAGGGTTGGCAAGGTTTTGGACACTATGATAAAAACTACGTTAACCCTTCACTGCATGGTGTGCCAGATCTGGCACAAACCAAATAAACCCTCATATATTCCTATGATTTTTAAATACAGTTAAACTGAGCTTTGTGCCCCTTCTGGAACATTGCTATAACAGTTTAGTGTGATGTTTATGCACTAGTTAGTTGCACTAGTCTAGGTATTACAGTTCTTGCTTTTTAAAGAAAGAGTGTCTGCATTTCCGTTAGAAGTGTGCTTAGTCATTATTTCCTTTGTTCTAAAAATGTTTAAATACACTTAGTGGAAAGTTTGTTTATACCACTTATGGCACAAAACACATTGTAGATTATTACACTTATCGGTATACAAAGCATATGCTATGTGCTTTGTGCCATATATAGAACAAACAATTAAAACATCATTTTTGGTGCACATTTTTAAGATTAATTTTTTTCTTTATTTTTCCTGAACCCAGGGCTATTTAAAAGGTAGCAAATGATTTTTTTCATTAAAATATAAAAAATCGTGCAGTGAAGGGTTAAAAACCGTGGTTTAAACCGTCCTGTAAAATGCCCGTGTCCAAAACTTAACTTCGGTGAAATTTTACTTTGTAAGCAAGTAAGTATCAAAAACAGAAAAAATCTATAAAAGAAATATTTTATTAATTAAAAAAGTATTCATTGAATGTGAACTTTCAACAGGGACGTCATTTCAAGTTTTTCGGGGGGGGGGGGCAAAGGGTCCTTTTGCAATGCAATTTCACCGGAAAGCATCAAAAACCACACCCACTTATATGTAAATACATTGATTTCTAAATTCCAGGGGGGGGGCAATTGACCCCCCCTGCCCCCCCTAAACGACGGGCCTGACTTTCAAGTATGTATTTAAAAATACATTAAAGTTATGCAGCTGATTCTAATCTAGTTATGTAGGAATTGCAATTCTTCACTAAAAATTTCAATTAGTACTCTCATGAGTTAAAACAAGTAATTGTGTTTTTAATAGTAGCCAAACTTTCTACAGAGATGTGCATATAAGGGTGCTCAAAATATAGTACAATAGTTGGCTGAAACACTTAAAATGAGTTTGTCAACTGGAAAAAAAAACTTTATTGCAGTTTTTTTTTCTCTCGACTATATATAGTGATGAAATAACAACATGGAGCCATTTTATGATTGACACTAAATAAACAATTAAAAAAAAAATCTCTAGTTTTGCTTAGTGCTTAGCAACAATTTATTGTTTCTCAGTCTATAGGCTTTTGTTTGTTTTATTGTTTTTTTAATTTAAACATCATGTAAAACAATATCATACAGGAATTATTATTATTATTTTTTAAAGTTTTGCAATATTTGAAGTTATTTTGATTACGGTAACTTTTTTTTTTTTTTTTTGAAGAACAAAAAGTAACAAACCTCTCTGTTGCTTTCTCGAGCCATGCGACTTTTTTCCAATCCTACTTTCCTCATAAAATCTCTCAAATGACCAAATATTAAAAGTACAGCATAACATAAATAAACAGTAAGTGCTATAACAAGAGGAGTATCTTCAAATTCTTCCTTTAACTTCTTTGGCATTTTTTTCTCCTAAAAAATTAAAGAAATTAAACCATGTTACTGTTGAGTATATTTAAAAAACAAAAGGCAACAAAAATATATAAACAATTCATACTTTCAAGTTTTGATACAGTATTATCATTGGATGTAATCAGTTTTACAAAACATTCACCCACCCTTTTCAAACTAAATTACATTACCTAATAAAAACAAAAAAAAAAAAAAAAGAAAAGAAAAGAAAAGAAAAAAAAACAAGAATGTACTCTTGTGTTTACCTGTTACTATATACTTTTTTTTTTTTTGTGAAAATAAGCAAGAGAATTTTTACCAATCTAATTTTGATTAGGTTGTTTCGATCTTAAACGAAGAATACAAAACATACAGGAATTTTACAGGAGAGTGAACTGAAATGCAATAATAAAACTAGTGTATAACTACTAAAACTGCAAGCAAAAGTATAAAAAAATCTGCTCATAGTAGAAATATTTTTAACACATGTTTACCCTATTGCATGCAGGGTTGGCGAAAACCCAAGTTTTTCTACAAAAACCCAACCCGCCCGGGTTTTTTATGTTTAAATTTTATTTCTTATGCGGGTATTGTATATAATGTATGCATTCATTCATATAAAAATATATTTATTAAGTTAAAGTTCTGAATTGCGTTTAATCAATGTCAATGGATTAATAATTAATATTATTAACAATATCAATTAATAAAATCATCAACCGAATTGTAATATTAAATGTGTATATTTAAGAAGCTTTGGACGATGGTTTCAGCTATAAACTTTTATCACTTGTTTTTTACAAAATTGAAGAACTGTTGCAAATGGGCTTTCTACAAATACAGCAATATTTAGGGTGTGAAAGTTTCAAAAAATAAAATTTATGCCATTAAAAAATTAAAAACATTTGCACTTGTTTATTAATATAAATAATCATCTTTTCTCATTAAGTAGCCTACTTCAATATCTAATCAAGGCATTTGCATGTTTTTTTTCAAGCATATCTCAATAATAGGTGTGTGTCTCAGATAAGGGAAGTGTCTCCCCCCCCCCTCCTATTTTCAAAACCAAAACTCATTATTTCAGATGGGGGAGGGGGGACTCTTAATCGATTTTTTTTTTTTTGAAATAATCTTATGAAAAAACTAGGTTAACATTAGAACTTAGCAAGAATTATAAATTTATAAATAAATACTTGTCATAATATTTTATTAGTAATAAATTGCATGGAGACAAATTTTCTTTTTTCAAATCCAAGAAAGGGCTAAGTGCTTCAAGTCAGTGGTATGACACCTATAATATAGCACTTGAAAATCATCATATACTAAATGCAATAGGGTTAGAAGAAATGAAAATAACAATAAGTATTTTGCAACAAAAAGTAGTATCATAGCTAGAAAAATTTTTTGGACGATGACTTGAAAATTGAAGAAATAATAATTATTTTATAAATAAATAATTACTCTAAGAAAAATTATCTCAAATAAACCTGATTTCTTACTTATTTTTGGTGTATAATTTAAAAGAGATATTATTATTGACTATATTTTTTGAAAACTTAGAAATTAACAAAAACCCACTTATGACAAAAACCTGCCCAGAAAAACCCGGGCGGGTTTTTCTGGGCTGGGTCCACCTTTGCCAACCCTGATTGCATGCACTACATTGGAATTATACTTCTAAAGTTTAGTAATGTGTATTTTCAGGCTTTTTACTATTACTTTATTTTTTTTTTTACCTATCAATGTGATAAATGGAAAAAAAAATACATTTTTATTGAAAAGTATGATAAGTCAAAATCATGTGTCAAGTTTGTGCTTTTCATTAAATATTCATACGGACCAGTTATAAAAGCTGAATTTAGAACTAGCTGCTGATAAATGCAACCCACGAAAATATGGACAGTTTGCTCTCTTTGAAGAACATAAATTAAATAGAAACAATGTTTGAACAGTGCCTAATTGCGATTCAGATTTAAGCAAATCATGTCACTTGAAGAAAAATACTTAAAAAAAAAACACATTTCAAGCAATTTCGTTCAAATTAAATAAAAAATTGTTACAGGCATAAAAGTTTTAAAAAAAGAATATTTTTTACGGGGACAAATTTAACGGTCAGTTTTAAAGGTTTGCATTTTGATTGATTTATACAATTTCATTTTTTACAAAGTTTCTAAAATATTTAAAAACTGGTACATTAAAAGATTGAAGATTTGAGGAGCTGTACATGGGGGGGGGGGATTGCTTAAATCCCAACATTGTTGTTTGTATCAGGGGTGAGGGTTCATCCCTCCTTCCTCCCCCCCCCTAAAAAAAGAAAGAAAAATACCCTAAAAACATTTTTTTAAAAAAATTTCATAGAATGGAAATGGGAAAAAAAATTCATGAAGTGCAATATGGTGCCCTCTTAGTTTGATGCACCTTGCCATTTCTCTGAATATGATCTCCGTGCCCCTTTTGAAGTTCATAACTTACAAAAGCAAATCTTTCTATAAAGGTAAAATTTTACACAAACCAAGCATTAAATAACTCATTCACTTCTCTTGTCCACTAGATTATCATGAGAATTATATCGGTAATAATAAATAATTTAAATAAAATTAATTTCAATTTAAAAAATAGGTGCAGACAAGTTGTATCAACTATATTTTGAGTAAAACTTACATTTTGCAATTTAAAATCTATATCCCCGATACCGTCAAACTACATCATGATTTCATCAAATGCTATTAAAGAATTTAAGGCACCAGGTATTCAAATTCTAGATCAGAAAATGAGGTAAACATTCTAAGTGCAGATGCACTCGAACAATTCAATCACTCATTAAATCGTCAATAAATTAAAAACTCTGCGAATTCAAAAGAAAGAAATCGTGTAAGTAAAATATGAGTTTTTTTATGTATATTTTAAAATGTAAATGAATTACTAGGACAGTATTTCTAAAAACACCGATACCTGCGGCACAGGAGCGATAACACCGTTTTTGTAAGGCGGATGAAATCCATTTTTCAAGGGCTTCTTCTCAATTGAAGATATATAATTATTGGAATAATTGTCACATGAAGAGTCCTGTTTCTCGGAAGTAATCAACATATTTGAAAACAAATTTACACAACACAAGTTCACGATTAACAACACAAACACAAACGCAAGCGAGTGTCAACCACGCCTGCTTCAACGTTAAAAAGAACGACAGCCCGATAACAATTCGCTCTTCACTTCATTTCGCCACATAGCGCATGTGCTGATTTTTAGGGTGTGCTCCAATAAACGTAGTAGGGAAGCATTTAATATCTCATTTTTTATCACACTATAATCGCGTCTTTGAATCACTGCGGAAGTTTGTGGAGCCGGCTGCAATTAGCATCACATTCTTCTCATCGCGTATCATCATTACCCTGCAATTTAATCATGTGACGTGACGTGTGATGTCTCATACGTTGATTTGTCATGTCAAAAAGAAAAGTAGTAAAGAAAGTGAAAGTAAAGCTGGAAAAAGAAATAACACGTAAAAAGAAAAAAAATCAAGACATAGCAGTATTTAATGAAGTTAAATTAATTCGAAATTGCTGAAGAGATTCCATTCAAATTCAGTTGATTTTTAAATAACTTATTTTTCTTATTACTCTACAGAAAATATTTACTAAATTATTTTTCCAAGGGTGAAGGGGGGGAGCAAAATTTGTATGCTCAATGCAAATAGTACTGAAAAAATTCGAATTTTTCTGGGGGAGGGGAAGGGGTTTTCCTTTAATTGTACCAAAAAAAACCCTCGCCCCCTGAAAAGTAAACAGGGCCGCCGTTTGGGGGGGACTATTGGACCTCTAGTACCCGGGCCCGGAGCTTTGGGGGGCCCGTAATGTTATGAACATGTTTTTAAAGTAATAGTGTCAATAATTTCATCAAAAAAAAAAAAAATCTCGTTTTCCATTGCCGATTCTCAATATGAAACAATTGCTAGTACAAACACTAATGAATGAAACACGCTTGCGCAAAGGAAAATGTACCGCTTTTTAAAATCATCTAGCGATACAAAAAACGTGAAAATAAAATCAGATGCACACTTTCGTAACTAAAAAAAAAATTCTGAAATTTTTTTTTCGCCTTTTTTTTTTTTACAATTGCAAATGTGCTGAAACGATGGCATGAAAATATGCAATGGGGGGGGGGGCATGGGGGCCCACATTAAAATTGGTACCGGGCCCCGTCGCTGGTAGCGGCGGCCCTGAAAGTAAATGCATTAATTTTCCAAAGCTTTTAGCAGGTTCCCGCCCTGATCCCCCAAAATGACTGGCCTGCTCAAATTCCCCCCCCCCCGCACACACACACCAATTAATAATAATAATTATTTCACTGACGCAGTCTGAGCCCATGAACTCAGCTCGCAGGCAGGAGCGGATCCATGGGGGAGGGGGGAAATGACCCCTTCCTGTCCGAAAATGTCCCTCCTGAACCAGAAGCTGAACCGGTATTGGAGCCGCCCTTGCTCCCATGCATCCCAGCATTTAGCGTAAAATTCAACATACTTCGGGAAGGGGGGGGGGTTGTTCCATACTTTCTGAAACCGAGGGAAAGGGGGGGCATCAGTTGCAATCCTCGCGAAACATCAGTCCTGAATACGCAATTTTATGCTATCTTTGGGGTTTTTTTTTTTTTTAATTTCTTACAGAAAGATTCCCCCCCCCTCTTGCTAAGATATTCAATTTACTATTTTTTTTCGTAGTTTTGTCTGTTTTTACAATACAGTACCCGCCGCGTATTAAAATCACATTCTTTCAGAGAACATTTGATTTCATAAAGCTGCTGGTTTTATAAACCGGCATACCTGCACTAAACAAAAAGGTTAAAAAGTTTCAATTATCTGTAAAAGAAATGAATTTTTGTATTTTAATGTAGTTTTAAAAGTTTTAAAATAAGTGCAGGTAATTAAATACGTTTTTACATTTTTATTTGGACAAGGATTTAAAGCATTGGCGTATTACTGTTCAAAGTGCAAATTCAACATTAAGTTTTTTATATGTAAGTTATTGTAATTTTAAACATTGTCTCCTCTTTGTATAAAGTACATCATCATTTCAAAGTACAGTCGACGCTCGTTATAACAACCACAAATTCAATTCAACGAATTAAATTGCCCAAGGAGCAATTCCTTTTCTGGTCCCGTACCAAAAAACTTTCTGTATCCGCCCTTGTCAGTTTTCAATAATTATCCCGGGATCATTCACAAATGATGTTTGTAACAGGGAGGAGGATACAAGAAGTGAAGAAGTGTGACATCAGACATTTTTGCTAAAATAAAACATTTTTTGTATCAATAAGTTTATGAAATACAGGGTGACATGAGACAAGGGAAGAAGGGGGGATGAAGTGTGACAAAGAGGGAGAGAGGGCAAATGTGTTGAAGGAATGAGTGCGGTCCAGGCCCGTTAACTCGAGTTTTTCTCGAGGAAGGGGGCAAAGGTTATATATATTCAATTATTCACACAATGTAAATTATACCCAAAAATTACAAAAACGATGCATTTCCGAGAAAATACATTGATTTTTTAAAATCGAGGAGTAGGGGGGAGGGGCAATCGTCCTCCTTTGATCCCCTAAATGACGGAACAGGCGTCTTACAAATAGCCTCAATAGCTCTTTGAGGATTCCGGGCTAGAAACGAGATTTTAAGGAATTTTTCTCTATATATCTAAATCTTGCAATTTGCTATATTTTGAGGTTTGAGGCTTAAGTTTAGTTATGCAGGTAGGATGGATGACAAAATTTTATTTATGATTTTTTTACGAAATGACATTTTCCATAACTTGCATTTGCGCAAAACATCACATCTCACAATATTACTCTGAACATGAAAAATTTTGTAGTAATCTCTACTAATAATAAAGCTGAAGGTGGGTCTGTCTTTCCTTCTTTCTATCTGTTACGCGCGTAGCGCCAAAACCGTTCGGTCGATTTTCATGTCACTTGGCACAAAATTAGTTTGTAGCATGCAGTTTTGCACCTCGAAGCGATTTTTTGAAAATTCCATTTCGTTCTTTTTCTATTCGAATTCTCAGCGGAAATTCGATAAAATAGGGAAGAAATATTTCATAAACATTTTCAAGTCTTATGTCATTCGAAATTTTCTTTCGAAGTTTCTACGATCATCAGGAGAGCTGTAAAAATTGTTTTTAGAATCCCGGAATTCAAGGCTTACCTTCAGTAAAGCTAGCCAAACGATTCTAAAATGGTTAAGCTCGAGAATAAAATTTGTTTGAAAATAGAGATGAAATAAATTATTTTATCAACGGAAATCAACTTTTCATGTTGTTACCATGGTTACGTGTTCATACTTATTTTTGTTTCGTTCTTTTTCCAGCGTTGCCAGACGTAGTATTTTTGATACTACGGTAGTATTTTTTCGGCCCAAATAAGGAGAGTAGTATTTTTCTGGCAACCCTGTTTTCAATATACTTTAATGACTTAATTAAAAGATTTGGCGGATTTTTTTTTTTTTTTTCATTTTCATAGATTTCGCATTTTAGCAATATTGATTTTGGCAACGTTTGGAAACAGTAGTAGGCGCATCTATCGCCCATTTAGCGAGAAAGGGGTACCCAAAGCACAATGATTAAGCAAATATCGTATAAATTGCGACATTGCAACGTTCTTTTTAAAGTGTTTCATTTCGGAAAATGTATTGTTTTGTTTTTAAAGCTAGGAAAGGAAACTTTCTTCTTCTTTCAAATTTTGGTAAGATTTCTGCTGGTTTCTGTGAGCAACAAAACTGTTCTTATTTTCTCTTTTGGCTTATTTTTTGTGCATCTCCCCTTGGGGTTTCATTTGAATGTCACAAGGGGATGCTTTACCCCTTTTATGGAGTAAATCAGTGTTAATTTCAATGCAGATGAATTGGCGCGACCTCTTGGCGATAGATCGCCAAGCCTTCAGTCGCCAAGTATTTGTCGCCAATTTGGCGATTTTTTTTATTTTATTTATTTATTTGTTATTATTTTATTATTATTATTTTTTTTTTTTTTGAGTTCAATTTGGCGCTATTGGCGAATTTTTTCGAAAATTCCACTGAATGATGTTAAAATCGGCGATATTTAGGAGATTATTAATTGCAAAACTTTTTTTGCATTGTTTCGTGGCAAACTAGGGACATAAATGTTTGAATTATTATCTTGATCACTCCAAGCACTATTTTAGCACTTAAGTCATCTACTGAGAAATTTACACGTAAAAGGAAGTAGTGTGGGGTGGGGTCCATACCAGATTTTTATATCATATACTTTGAAGGAATTATAGTTGAATTATAACAAAAATAGAGCATTTTTTCTGCTATATCAATTGTTTTACAAATGAACTTTTAATTTTATACCACCGGCAAAGCCGTGCGGGTGCCGCTAGTACTTACATAAATTAAAAAAAAAAAAAGAAAAGAAAAAGTGGGGTTATATACCTCTTCTTATGCTTCTACATTTCTTTTTTTTACGTTTTCCTAATTATCATTTGATGTTCAAGGGTTCAGGGCCGAATTCAAGTGAAACACCATTGCAATCGCTTCGAGGCGATCGCAATTGCAAACGTTACTGAAGTCGAATTACGATAGAATAGCATCTCGTAGCGATTGTAACGTTTCACTTGAATCCAAATTTGGGAATTTGAGATTGCATTGGTGAGTTGCGATCGTCCGTGTTTCACTTGAATTCCTACCTAAGTCGGTATCAATTTTGAAAAATTTTCCTTTTTTCTCTAAACTTCGCGGCTCTGCGTTTAATCTAATGTGATTACAAGAAATGTCTGTTCTCTGAAAGAAGTTATTCACATCAAGATAAAATGTTCGAAATTATGATAGATTTATTTAACAGCTGATCTATCTTGTTCTGCGTAAATATACCATGTATTCTCAAAAATAAAATATTTCTCCTTTAAAAAAAAAAGCAAATAAATGAAAAAGCATGCTTTATGTATGTAATATTCTGAATTTTTTTTCCTCATTTCACAATAAAGCATAAATCAAGTATCAAATTCCAAATAATTAGGAAGAAATACATCCAAAGCTCTTCAAGCACCTTCAACATTCGAGAGAAATCCCTGCGGTACCTAGAATGTAGACAAAAAAGCCAGTTTTACAGAGATCGTCAACAGGAAATGACGCCGTTGTCTACTCTTAAGTTTTTCGACATTGGAACCTTGTTATATATTGCTGTATTGTTAATGCTGTCTCATTTTCGGCTTCAAATTTGGCAAGATATGGTCAAGTAGTTGACAAAATTGTCACCAAATCCATCTCTAAGCTTCGTAATTTCTACATCATTCTCGGCTATTTCTGAGTTTTCGAGCAAACTTCTTTTCCAAGTCTCGAAAAACTAAATGAGGAGAAGTGTTTAAGAGTTCAAGACATATTTCCTAGGGTTGAAAGTTTGTGTGTGTGTGTGTAGTGCGTGTGTTTGTGACGCACTTCCCGGGAAAATGGTAAGGCCCAGAAATAACGAATAAAATAAAGGCGAGGACAAATTAAGCGGAACAGAAAATATTTCTTTGAAAAATAGCATGTATGGGGGAGGGGAGAGGAATTCGACTTTTAAAAATGAATAAAGAGCAAATAAAATGAAAGAGGAGGGGAAGAGGGGTTGTAAAGTGTTGTTCTCAAAAAACAAAATATTTCCTTGAACAATCACCTACACATTATGTTATTGAAAATGCATAAAAAATAAATAAAGGCTAGGAGACAAATTGGGCACACAATTTCGAAATTGTAGTTTTCTGTCAGCAAGAATATTGTTTGGACAGGGGCGCCCCGAACTAAAATTTTTGGGAGGGGGGAAATTGTCAATTTGCCGAATGAAGTTCTAATTTTACCGAATGATAAAATACAAGTTTGCACATTGCACACATGTTGTTCATGCACAAGATTAAGTAGGAAAAAAAACTATTCTAAAAACCAAAAAGAGCAAATAATCTCAATGTTGCAATTTATTGTCTTCAAATTGCCAAATCGTCAGGAAAATGTGCCGAACACGGAAATTATTAGGAGGTCACAGTGACCTCCCGTGACTTCCCATCGGGCGCTCCTGTGTTCAGAAAAAACTATGAAAGTGGGGACTGTTCTCACAAATCTGGCTGGTCAGTTTGCTGGGACTACTAAAGAGAATTTCGTTTCCGGGGAGTGCAATGGCACTATAGATCTGCAGTAGTGTGTTGCAATTCTGCTTCCGTTTCCGACTGAGTGAGTTTTAACGATTTGTAGCGATGTAGAGATTTGCGGACAGTGGGGGGTGGCATTTGTCTGTGATTGATTGAGTGTGTTTAATTTGTTCAAATCATTGCCAAATTGTAAATATTGTTAAAAATTTTACTGAACTCTTGGCGACGAAGGTGGCGTTGCCAAATACAATCTTGCAAATTTTTCAGCAAAATAATATGCGCAGTGGTCACTCTTTTGCTTTGGAAATTAGAGAAGAAATTAGAAAAATGATAATAAAGTAGTTAACGGTTTTTCAAGTGAAGTTTAAGGAACTTCTTTTTTCTGTTCACGTCGATTATAATTAGTGCATCCTACGTTTGCATTTTAGTCAATTTAGTAATTTAATAATTTTTACTTTTCATTTTTCTCTTTTTCAAATTGCATCATTACTATTTTCTCAAATGCTTTTTTTAGATTTGAGTGTCACCAATACTGCCGTGCTAAGCGCAAAAGTCGTATCTGCACTTTTTGTCAAAATTGAGTTACGGTCACTCTGAATCAAATACATGGAGAAGCAAAACTTTAAACGGCAATTTCTCCTTCTGAAGTCGTCTGCAGATACGACTTTTGTGCTTAGCACGGCAGAATAGTTCTTGTTTTCATAGTGTATTCGAAAATGCTTGTTTAACTATTGTGTCTGAAACAAAATGGAAAATAGAAATGGAGATACGTATAACACATTTTTTTTTTTTTTTTTTTTTTATTTGACCTGATTGTAACAAGTATTAGCTTAAATTACAATCTATGACTTTCCAGCGTTGAAAAGTTATAATAGTGCTTACTCGTTTTAAAATACCTCAGATTAAATATTAATCATTAAAATTTCTTTTCAATGACTAGGGTTGACCGACCAGTCAATAAACATCTAAGCGCAATTTAATTTTCAAAACTTCAGAGCATCGTTTTTAAAATTGCAGCATTTGGCACATGCTAGAAAAAACATTTTCGAAAAAATATAGAATTATTTTGAAAAATTGAGAGAGCTTTTAGAGTTTTGAACCAGTTGTGTGTGTGTGTGTGTGTGTGTGTGTGTGTTTTTTTTTTTTTTTGTGAAAGCGGGAGCGGGGAGGGAAATGAAAAAAAAAAAAAAAGCTTCGACCCACGAATGAACACCTCGACTCAGTGAGCAAACACAGCACTTTTCACTTTTTTCTTCTTTTTTAGAAAAGTACAGAAGGAAGTTACTACTGCTCATTCATCCAAGAAAAAAGTTTAACAACCCTGTTAAAAAAAAAGATCCATTCAATCACTAGGGGGTGTTCCTTCACTGGTCGGTCTACAAAACACAGGTTTAATCGTTAGACTATTTACATTTACCAGTTCATTAGTGCAGAAGAGAAGTATAGACTTCTTCTTTCAGTTTTCACAACCATGTCGCAAGCGCAATATAAAATTGAGACAATCTTCGCTAGAAGGTCCGACATTTTGTCCAGTTCCCAGTTCTGTTTCAACCGATATTTCGAGTCAAAAGCATATTCTTTCAGAAAAGAGGAGAAAAAATACATAAATGTTTCCTGTTTTTTGGAAAAACTTCCGGAGGGGAGTAGGGCAGGACCAAATTTGTAAAGAAGCTCACATGAGGTCAGCTCGTCTACCTATATTTTTGTAACGAATTTATACAAATCAGGCGGTAAGCAATGTTGCAATGTTACCTCAGGGTTTCCTATACCTAAAGCTCCGTGGTTTACAAGTTTAACTACTAGTTTACAAGTTTAGCACTAGCGGACACATCAGATGTTACAAATTCAAAAGTTATTTCAAAAAATTCAATAAGCCATAAAGTGTTAGAACTGCTTTGTTGAAAAAATATGCAAAAAGGATAGATTTTCAAAATACCCAACATGTACTACAACTTGACCTTATTAATGCGTTTGAGTGAAAATGTTGAGCACTTTTAACAGTTTTAAAGTACCAAGAAAGAAGAAGCTTCAAGCTGGTTTAACAAAATTTTCAAAAGGTTATTTTATTTTAACAGGCATATTAGATGAAATGTACCGTTTTTTGTACATAGTATTTTTCTCTAAAGAAAAAATAGGGTCTTTCAAAGGTATGGGACCTAAGTTAGAACACCCTATATCCATTAAAATCGGTTGACTAGGTTAGACGTTAAGACTAACTCAAAATAAATAAATAAATAAAACATTTCTTTGGTATGAACTGAGAACTACCTCCTTTTTGAAGTCAGTTAAAAATACCCAAAATTGTGATACACACATTTTTTTCTGTGTGAATGTGAATGAAACTTTCCACTTGCGAAATATCATCGCACGTGCAAAGTTCAAATAGTTTATCTTCTATTTTCACGTAAGGATAGTTTGCAGCTTCTTTGAAATTGAATCTTGTAACCATTACTGTTTACGAAAGAGCTCTGCAGAAAGCTGAGATGAATAAACATGCTATGTTGTAAAAGTTAGTGTGAATTTCATTTGATATAATTGTTTTTCATAATGAAGTAACGTCTCTAAGAAACCTGTTTCCACTTTCCGAAAACGCATTAATTTCTCAGAAAATAACTATGGCTTCAGGGAAACAGCTACCCATAGTTGCAAGAAATACTTAAAACTAGAAACCAATACTTAAGAATAATAGTCATATTTTAGTTTTTTTTAAAAAAATTCGTTTTTTCAGTTACAAACATCGAGTTTTTTAAACATCAACTATGTCAAAGGGAAGTAAAATGGAAGTATAGGATGAAATTTGACTGCCATTTTTTTCTGGATTGCAATACTTCCTTCGTAAAAAAATGTCCAAAACAGACGTGACGAAGTTTTTGGTCGGCCACCTTTGTCTAGTGGTTAGAGAAGTCTGACTGCGGATGGGGAGGTTCCTGGTTTGAATCCCAGATCGGGCATGGATGTACTTTCTCTCCTGTCCTTGTTATTTCTTTGTGTGAATGTGTTGTTATGCTGTTACCTGTAATTGGTTTCCTACCCTTAGGGCATGTGCGTAATGCGGAAGTCGGACTTCATACGAAATTATAGTACAGCTCGACAAGTGAAGCGGAGTACTTCAAATTGCCGGTCTAGCAGGCACAAGACAGCAACAACGAAGTTTTTTCACTAGATGCAGGAACTTCAACGATTTGATGTTAAAAACTGATGATGGGTCTTCATTTAATATAGAAACGAAATAACTATTTGCTAGAGTTTTCTAACTCTTTTTAAACATTTTATTTGTACTTTTGGACACGTTGTCTTGCATTTTTAACTTCATTAATTGTACGAAGTTTTCGACTGCTTTTCTTACAAATTCAACGATTTTCCTAAAAGAATTCCCTATTCGACTAACAACGTAGTGTTAATCTGTGCCAATAACGTTCCTCTTTTTTTATTGAACTCCTTTCTAAAGAGAATTAAACATTGTCAAGGTCATGACGCAATTTATTCGAGCCTCACTACATTTTTTTTCCTGCCTGGCATGTTTTATTTATATAAACCTCAACAAGCTTACTTTTATGTTTATGAAACGTACTCTACAAGTGGCGTGATGTGCATTTTTAGAAGGAGGTTAAAGACATTTTTTTTTTAATTTTGAGGCTTTGATTAATATTTTTCTTTTCTTTTCTTTTTTTTTTACTTTTTAATTCCAATTAACTTCCAACCTCCTTCTTACCTTATTTTGATGGGGGGTTTTCTGTTTTTCTCGTTATAAAGGTATTTTCATGGAAAACTGTCCTTATTTTAATAGGAATTTTGAACCTTTCTAGTCTTCATTATAAATTTGAGTATGTTTTTCAATAATTAGTGACACTTATGAGCATTATGCTTGAAACCCCAATATAAAGGGGTTAGGGAATTCAAATTTGCATTTTCATTAAAAGTCAACTTTTTTCTAAAATACATTTTTCCCATTATGAAAGTAATTTCAGTGCACAGCGAGTTTTTTTAAAAAATAGTAATAAATGTTGCTTGATTATGTTTTGATACACAATTTATCTTAAAAATTATCGGAGCAAATCTTCAGAGGGGGGCATCGAGGCCCTCTACCCCCTTTATGAGCGCCCATGCATGTAATGCTAAGAAATATCCATTAGCTTTTATATGCAGAATGAATTCTAAGTCGGTCGTTGATGTTCAGAGGTATATTTTCATCAGCCAGTTTCAAAGAAATAATAAATATTTACATTGCGTGCCCATCTCCCTCTTTTTATCTTCCAACCTACATAGATATGTCAAAACTTTTTATTCTCACTTGATAAAAGGTGAAAATGTATGACATACGACAGTAAAATGTGTATTTTCATTTGATAGATAAGAAATTATGCTATAGGTGATATAGTGGGTTAGAATTATTAATGGGTTGAGCCATATATACCTAAAGACACACATGTACACTCACGCAAGAGCGTCACGGTCTATGGGGATGCCCCCCCCCCCAGGGCCTGATTACCCAAAAGGCTTGGGAAGCTTGAGCTTTCCCTTAGAATTTACAGGGGGCCCAAAAATAACTAAATAACTGCTTGAAATTCCACTTTCTCCTTTTAAATTCAGCCTTAAAGAGAGCTAGTTTAATAAAATTTTAATTGTGTAACAATGTAGTAACAATTTTGGGAAGTGATAAATCTGATTCAACAATAAACCGCCCTCGGAAGCTGATGCATAAATTTCTATGAGTTTGGAAAGGAGGAGGGAAAATCAACTTTAATCTATTTTGCAGGGTAAATTGTTAGAAAAATATTCCTAGGCAAAAGTAGAGGGCCCTGAAATGAGGCTGAGCTTCCCTTAACTTCAGAGGTTAATCGCCCCCCCCCCCTAATAATTTGAAAGAGGGGACAGAGTCTCCCTCAATCATGTTTCATATGAAAACTCAGAAATTATATGACACAAGTTCGAAAATAAAAGAATGCAGTAATACTAGAAAATCACTACACTGCAAAAAATGAACTGTTGTTTTTACAGTATAATACTGGCAGCCTAGGTTCCAATAAAACTGTAAAATGCGCAGTAATAAACTGTAAAACTAGTAATTTTACAGTTATACGCTTCTAATAACGACACAGCCCCTTCTTACGTAGCATTTCTAGAAGAAGCTGTATCGTTTTATAATGTTAGTAAAACAAACCACCATCGTTATTCTTTATTACATTGCATAAAAAAGCTGTACTCACGTCGAGTGTTTTTTCGACATGGATAAAATCACGTTTTTCTAAAAAAGTCTGATCCTACAAGTCTATGAATTTGCATAGAATTACGTTGAACATCATACCAAAAAACATTTGCAAGAGCAATAGATTTTTATTATTGCAGGTTTGGATTTTTTGGGTTTTGGCAGGGGGCTGTTGGAAAAAACTCCGAACAGAACTTACATGACAATATTAAGTTTTAGAAATGAGTAATTAGAACTTATTTCATAAAAAAAATAGTTGCATTATTCTATTTTCAGACATTCATTACCAAATTTAAGTACTCTTAATAGGTTTTTTGAAATTTTACCTTCAAGTGTTAGACTATATGATTGGGACAGCCAGGGAACTGTGTTTTTAGCACTTAGAAATTTTTTGGGGGGAAAAAAAACTGTTATCGCTCCAAATACAATTGGGCTACAAAGTGTTAATGCTTTACTTGAACTATGAGATATAATTACTTTATTACACTTTATTATTTTTAAAATTCTCCATCCGGAGAGCCAATAACGAGTTCACAGAGAAACGCCCATATATGTGTGAGAGTGGGTAATGTTAATTCTCTCGTCATACACATAATCCGCCAATATATATCTGACAAGGTTTTCATTGATGCATTTTGCTCGTATGATTGAAACACCCAGGTACACGTTCGAAAACTTTTTGATGCGAAGTGGTTATTGATATGCAACAAAGAATTTGGTTGATCAATATTTACATTGTTTTCTTTAAGATAATATCTTATCAGGAAGGTGAACAGACGTAAAATATCAGGAATTTTATCGGTTCATTGAATTCATTCACAATGCAAGGAAGAAAAACGGATACAATTAAAAAAGTTTCACTTCGGTTATTTAATATGCACACATATAGAACACGTTATTTATAAGGTGACCATTTATTTTCCACCCAAAGGGGACATTAACAATTTCAGGCAACTGCAAATATATATTGGAAAAAAAAAAGAAAAGAAAAAAAGAGGCTTAAAAATTAGTGTATGACGCACAAAAACAGAAATAAATACTAAAAAGGAAATGATGTAATTTTAATGTAATTGGAGCGAAACTTGATTGGATACCTTTGCTGCTGGTTTCAAATAAGAATGAAATATTTGGCAGAATTTCAAAAGATTTACTTTCAAAATCAATATTGTGTTAAAAACTGCGCTTTATTGCTAGTTGACAAGTTAAGTCGCAAGGGAAAATACACTTTCTATCAGTGCATTAGGCCCGGGCAAACATAAAATTAAAAAATAAATTAAATAATTATGCACGATTCACTTTATTGATATGAAAATGTTATCGGTTAAGTTGTGGAAGAACTCAAGGATAGAAGCCACGAAGCAGTGATGGATCATTCCTGCCGTCATAATTATAAGCCCCTAAATCTGAATTTTACTAAAATTCATTTTTATAGTTTATTCAAAGATAAAGTTATCAGATAAATTAAAATTTAAAATTAGCTCATTAGTGGAAACCTGCAGAGTTCGACTAATGAGCTGAAACATTTCTTAAAAATATATTTAATAGCATTTATAATAAGGCTAAAAAAAATTATGTCTTCTAGTTTTTCACATTTTTTCCCTCTTGGAGATAGGGTTTATTTTTTTGTGATGGCAGATTACTATGCGATACTGAACGCTAACACACTCAAAAAAAAAAAAAAAAAACCCTTGCCTGCCTTATATTAACGCCGCCAAGAAAAAAAAATACTGCACTCTTATTACCACACAACATTAAAACAATTCCAAATCTTGATGAATTTTCGGTTATTGTCATGCATTATTCGTCGTTGTATAGGGCTGCGCGACCAGTGAATGAACATCTTGTAGTTTTTATGAAAAAATTGGGTTTTAAAATATTTTTCTTAGGGGAATCGGCAGAAGCAACTTTTTACTACACATCTACAGAAAGAAAATGACTAGAAGATTCTGGTTGGGGTGTTCATTCACTAGGTTTGGGCACTTTCTCACGTTTTAATCCCTTCTCCCCCCCCCCCCCCATAAACCTGATGCAGAAGCATTAAAGCTCCCCATTTTTTCTTTAACATTACGTACACTGTAAAAAATAAATGTTGTTTTTACAGTATAAAACAGATAATTTTGTTGTAATAAAATGTAAAAATAGCTAATTTTAGTTTATTACCAGACCCTTCATTTGGGGGGGGGGGGGCAGGGGGGTCAATTGTCCCTCCCCCCGACTTTGAGTAATCAATGTATTTACCTATAAGTGGGCGTGGCTTTTGATGTTTTCCGATGCAATTGCATTGTGTTTGGACCCTTTGCCCCCCTCCTGGAAAAACTTGAAATGACGGCCCTGTTTATTACCGTGCATTTTAGTTTTAACTGGAACCTCTGCTGCCAGTATTATACTGTTGTTTTTACAGTATAATAAAGCTAAATTTTACGGAAATAAACTAAAATTTGCAACTGTACAGCAAGAAACTAAAATTACTAGTTTTACAGTTTATTACTTTGCATTTTACAGTTGTTAATTGGAACCTCGGGGGCAAGTATTATGCTGTAAAAACAACAGCTCATATTTTGCAGTGTATATCATCTGAAAGTGTTTTTACTATCATCTAGAAAATGCTGTAACTTTTTAACGATGCTATGTATTTTTGAAATTGAAAATTCGCGTAAGTGTACATCCACTGCTCGGTCTATTCTACGTGCAATACCTTTGGATATGTATTGGAAAAAGAATGAATCATTCGCACTAACCCAGTATTTTTGCACCCGGACCACTCTAGCTTAATCAATACATAAAATGGATGACGTATCCGTCAACGCAGGTGTGGCATCAAAAATGACAAATCTAATATTTTTAGCCGTTTCGACATTTTCCAATGCAAAATAACACGTTACGGGCCATAAAATATATCGACGAAAGTTTGCCAATAGCGAAAACTATGCTCCGTCCCCCCGCTAAAAAAAAATCAATGCTATTAATACAACTCACGTACTGAAAACCCACTTCACAGAAGTTAGTTACTCTTTATGTAATGGTGAACCGGAATGTCAAATGAGGGTTTCCGTCAGTGAGGATAGGAGGGTATTTAAAGCGTTGCGTGCCAACTCAGTCTTGCATTCAAAGTACAAACATGTAAACAGCACCTCAAATAATTCCATGATTACGTCAAACCTTTCAATAGCTTATCAAAATATTGTTTAAGCGAAGGAAAGAAAAAGTTAGAGATCTATTTTTAATCGTCTGAAAAATGACATAACCAAGAATATCGTTAGTGGGTCTGAAGGCAGTGGTCGGAAGTAGAGCGCTACAAGTAGCGAAACTACTGTAGTAGCTACATTTTTTAGTACTTTGTACTTGGTAGTATAGCCCACTACTTTTTAAAAAAAGTAGTCAGCGAGTAGCGCGATACAAAAAAGTAGTAGTTTGTAGCGATTTCTAGAAAATACTTTTAAATTAAATAAATAAATGAATAAATAGAAAAAAAAATTAAAAAGAAAACGAAGGAAAAAAACAAGGTTTAATTGACTCCGACTGGTGCAAATCTTGCACCAGCAGAGGATGTAATGAAAAATAAGAATCATAAAAATATGAGCTCTGATCTTAGATCATCATTTTGACGAAATACATTCTATCTGTTTGATGTCATAGGTTTATTAGGCATCATAAGTTTTATATTCCTTCAAATAGTTTTAATGTTTCTCATTATTCCCTTGCGAGAAATTAAAAAAAAAAAAAAAAAAATTGAAAGGTGAATTCCCTCAATCTTTCAACTTTTGAATCCTTTTTTGTGGCGACTATTTGTAAAAATAATCTTTAAAGGACAAATTTTAGAAATAGAAAAGGAACAAGAAGTTCTGTCAAGAACTAAACGAGCCTACTTTCCCGTACATCAACATTCT
Organism: Uloborus plumipes; assembly: GCA_038373865.1. NCBI lineage: Eukaryota > Metazoa > Arthropoda > Arachnida > Araneae > Uloboridae > Uloborus > Uloborus plumipes. The sequence continues at coordinate 47,383 of JAXGGA010000977.1, forward strand.
CGCATCTGATCATTATTCTCTTGATTATCTGAGACTGAAAATTATGTCAAACACACCTTTTTAGCACTTAGAGCTGATTTCGAAAAGCAAAATATACCCCTCTCATCAGATGAAATAGACACGTAAAAAGTAATTAACGAATAAATAAAGTTTTGTCGCACCTTTTAAAGAGTGTAACTGTTACAGTTCCTCCGTAGAAAAAATCCTCCATCGTTTTCAAAAAAAAAATAAAATAAAATAATAATAATAAAATAAATAAATAAAGTACAAAGAGCATCAAAACACATTTTATCAAAGAAAGAAAGAAAGAAAGAAAAAAAAAAAAACTCGTCCGTTAATAAAATGTCTCGAATTTCACTTTTAATCCGTTGCCAGTTGTTAAATATAAATAAAGAATAAAATAGTCTCGTGAATAAAAAATTTTTGTTACAAAAAAATCGTCTGCAGAAAAAAAATAATAAATTTAACAAAACAAATAAATAAATAAACAAAAAATCGTCTGCCCAGTCAGTCATTTTTTCTGAGCCTGCATTTCCGCCACGTTTGCGGAGTCGGAATCAGAGTCCTCACAGAGGATTATTCAGAAAAGTACTTTACAAACATTATTTATCAAAACCATTTTCTTACAAAGTTAGTTTGAAGGAAATCCGACTTCAAGTTCAGGATCAACATTCAACTTAAATTCCCCGTAGACGCTAATGTTAATTTATTTTTCTGAACGGTTCAATATTGAACGAAAAATGGTTCAAATCAAAAAGCGAAATATGGGAATGTATGGGAAAGCCTCTCCGAGATCTTTCAAACAAAAAAAAGTTTATTCCATTTGGACGGTTCACTCAAAAGTTATTAGGTGGGGAAAGGTTGCTTGAATGATTCAATGTTGAACGAAAAAATGCTCAGATGGAAAATTTAAATACGGTAATGAAGTATCCTTGCTGAGATCCTTCGAACAAAAAAAAAAAAAAGTTTATTTAAATCGGACTGTTCACTCAAAAGTTATTAGGGGTGACAGCTTGATTGAGCGGTTCAATGTTGAACCAAAAATTGTTCAAATCGAAAAATCAAATATGGGAATGAGCTGTACTCGCCGAGATCTTTCCAACAAAAGAAAGTTTGTCCAAATCGGAATGTTCATTCAAAAGTTATTAGGGGGGGGGGGCAGACAGACAGACCGACCGACACACAAATTCCCCATCTCAATACCCTACTTTCAAATTTTTAGATATTCATTTTACCTTTTTATTTTTTTTACCTTGGCGATATTTTTTAGATGCATTAAGCTACTTTTAATACTTTTTTCGTCTTTCTTTTATTTTTATCGGGAAAGTAGGCTAAAAAGGAAAAGTAGCAAATAAATTCAAAGACAATTCCTAGTTCTATTCCATATTCAAATGAGTTAATTTATTAAAATGTAAACCACTTTTCTAATTTTTCGGTCAATCCTCAAACGGTGCATGTTTTTTTATTTATTTATTTTTTTAAAAGTAGCGACTACATTTCAAAAGTAGTTTGTAGTCGCTACATTGAAAAAAAAAATTAACTACATTAATAACAAAGTAGTTGTAGTTGTAGTTCGCTACAAAAGAAATGTAGTTTTTCCAACCACTGGTCTGAAGCAGTGGTCGGAGTAGAGATGGAACGAAGCGGCATTTGGCCGAAGCGCCGAATACCGAAGCTTCGGCTGGAGCACATATTGAAGTTTTTGGATTAAATGCATAATAAATGCGTAGTTTTATACTTTTCTCCATATGTTTTAATATTCTTAATTCTTAGCGTCACACAATATTTTCAGCTTACTGTGGCATTCTTAAATTGATTTCATTAATTAAAGTTTATTTTTATTGATTTTTATTTTAATGTTCTTAGTATTACTCAGCATTTTCAGCTTACTGAGTCATTCTTAAATTAATTTCACTAATTAAAAGTTTTCTTGTTTTGTTTTGCTTTGTACTGCTAGTACAAGAAAATACGACATTACTATTTTTGTATTGCAAATTAGTAGTAGGAAGCTCTACTTGGAACCTGAAAAGCTCAGTCTGCAGTTCAGTTGATGTTTTATGATAAAACAACTGATATTATCATGTATTATATAATAGAATTACCCAATCTACTACGATTTACGTTGCGTTATGTATTATAAATATCTTAATATTCTTAATGCAAAATGCTTCAGTTTTTGGTGAATTCGAAAAAATATTATCATGCATTCTTTTTTACTTGTCTTTCATTTGGTATTTATTTTAAGAGGATTATTTAATAATGTTCACAAGTTCAAAGAAACTATTCATTCCAAGGTTGAGTTTTGTCAAAAAAAAGAGAGAGGGGGGGGGGAGGTTTTTTTTTTACACATATGAACAAAAATAAAGTAAAGTGCATTGCATAAAATAATGTTTAGACCAAGGTGGAGGAAAGGATTTATTCCTTCAAGGGATATTTTGCAGGTATGTGGCCAGGCGCCAGAATTATTTTTTATTTATTATTTGTTTGCCTGTTTGTTTTCTGTTTTTTATGAATAAAGAGGATACAATAGTTTTTTTTTCTTCTCTTGGAAGGAAAAGAAATATCTTTACTTGAGGGGGAAATAAAAATCAGACTTATCTCTCTTCGTAACCAAGAGGGCCAAAATTCACTTTAATATCAGTCATTCAGATTTGTTAGCTAGTTCAGGAAACAAGCATACGCTTTCATTTTTTATTCTTATTTTTTAATTTGAATAATTTTGCTATGCAGTGATCCGATTTCTACACATTTTAACAACTTGAAGTGGTTAAGAGTGATTGAAATGTCTTCTACGTTTAATAAAAGAAGTTTTGTCTGGGATTTTTTTGATCCTTTAATAAATGATGCTACTAAAGCTAAATGCAGGCTATGTTTTCTTGTGTTATCAAGAGGAGGATTAGGTAAAAAATCTTCCACAACCTCACTAACTAATCATCTTAAGAGAAATCACTTAGGAGAATACAATGAAAAGACAAAAGCTGATGAAGAGATAATAGCTGACAACCCTGTTCAGAGTCAGAGTCAAGTTCAGTCTTCTGGAATTAAACGAAAGCAAATAACTTTAGAAGAGGTAATACAGAAGAAACAAAAATGAGATATCAATGATCCTAGGGCTGCCACTTTGTACAATGGTATAGCTACTATGATAAGTTGTGACAATCAGCCATATTTCTTTGTTGGAGATGAAGGGTTTCGTAACGTGATGGAAAACGCTCAACCAAGGTACAATGTTCCATGCAGACATTATTTTAAGGAAACTGTTATACCAAAACTCTATGACAAATGCAAAACAAAAGTTTCCAGTCTTTTGAATAAAGCTGAAACTGTTTCTATGACAAGTGATTTGTGGACAAGCACAATAAACCATTACAGTTTCATTAGTTTTTCGGGACATTTTATTCATGATGATTTCTCGTATCACCATGCAGTTCTGTGCGTAAGAAGTTTTCAGGCAAGTGATACTGCTGAATCTATCAATGATATACTAAAAGTTATGATCAATGATTGGAACTTGAATGACAAAATACACCTTGATATTCGCAGAGGCGTAGCAAGGGGTGGGCGAATCGGGCGACCGCCCAGGGCCTCGAATCTCCACTTTGCCCCGAATTTTTCTCCATTCGAACTTTGTTCCGAGACAAAATTTTACAAAGTATTCTTGAATCATACAGTCGAAAACACACTTCTCTTTTTCACTGTTCACAGTTTTAACCGAATTTTTATCTGCATTCAATTCAAGAACATCTGTGCCTCCTCTAACCTGGCCAGGGGAACAATGTGTAACTTTTTTTTTTCTTGAAGGCGCTGCCATGGATGCATAGGGCCCCAAAACAGACTAAAATCGAAAACACGGATAGGTCTGATTGCAATGAAAAAGTCCGAGAGGCCTTGTCTACAGAGAATGATTACTGACTAGGCCTCCTGCTTTTTAGGGGCCTCCAAATAGTTAAAATTGATTAAGCCAATGGCTGAAATAGTAAGGTTGACTAGATGGAAACCTAAAAGCATAAGCTTTGTGTCGGGAGGGGACCCCAACTTGCTGGACACTCAGGGCCCTGCTCCACATTGACGTAAAGCAGAAACGTAAAATGGATTAAATAGTGTTCCCAGGGCCGGATTACTAAATAGGCAACGTAGGCAGTTGCCTTTGGGCTCCGGGGTTTTAAAGGGGCCCCGAGAAATCCTGAGGATATCCTTTTTTAACTTTAGATGGCACTGTTAGCTAAAGGTTAGAAACATTATTTGATACAATATGCGAATAGAACTTAAGTAAACGGTCATACTTCCGTTCAACTTCTTTCTCATCACCGGGGCTCAATTTCTACCAAAAGAGGTGCAAGAGCCCAAAAGTACCCACAACTTATTTTATCGCGTGAATAGCATGAATTTTGGCTAAAATATTTAATTTCGTAAGTGAAGCAGCTTTACTCCCAATTGCAAATGAAGCCTTGCTCACCATTAACAATTATACTTGTAACAATCACCGTGATTGGTTGTGTATTCCATATTAACAATTATAAATGATTAAAATATATTTGCGCAATATATATCAGTTATTTAAAATCTCATTTATCAAATCATTACATCCATATGGTGAAGGGGCCCCCTCATTTCAAATGCCTATGGACCTCCAAATCTTAAATCCGGCCCTGAGTGTTCCTATGGAAAGTACCCGGATTTTCGGTTTCGGTCGCGTTTTACTCTTTTAAACATGAAGTTTTCCGAAATCAACACGAAAATCACTGCAAGAATATCATTTATAGTTATTTTCATTTATTTCATGTTAGTAGAATTTCGACTTGTTTGGGGCGGAGTGAGGGGGGAATACAGGCCCTCCGTTAAAATTTTCAATGTTTTACACCTGAATGGGTACAATATTATGACGAAAATCATCAAAAGAATGCTTCCGTTTATGTTACCCACAGCCAGAATCCAAGGGCGGATCCAGCTTGTAGTTGGAGGGGGTCATTTTCGGAAAGGGCAATTTTTGAGCAAAAATTGGGGTGTTTGCATTTTTTTTCCCGTAATATTAGACCCAAAAAATGCAGTTTTATGCAATATTTGATCGCTTAAGTGAGTGTGTGTGTGTGTGTGGGGGGGGGGGGGGGGTCATGACGCCTATGAGCCCCACCCCCCTTCTGGATCTGCTCTTGCCAGAATAACAGTTTGGAAGTGTGTTTTGGCCATAAGAGTCCTTAGGATTGCCAATAATGTTAAATGCAAGGACTCAGGGCAATGTGCTTCCCCTCGCTGCTCCGGATTTCACACCGTGTTTTCTTACACCCAGAGCCTGATTTAACAATAGGCCTACTATACGCCCCCCCCCCCCTGCTCACGGGACTCTTTAAAAAAAATCATTAATATTTTAAATTACATGGAAATGTTTTCTGAATAAACTCATCATCAGAAACAGGAAAATAATAATAATGTTTAATTTGTATTAACTGTTAGGGAAATGTAGATAGCACCCCATATGAATAGTTGTAATGTGTATGTGGCATAAGTGGAATAAAGATTGAATGACACCGCAGCCTATAGCAATGTAAGTGATGTGCTTCCTCTCGTTAATCTAGTTTAAAAATGGCTCAGCGCAAACGAATGAAAATTGGACGAGTTTAGCAGAACAAATAGCTACATCTATTGGCGACATAAAAAAAAAAAAAAAAATTCATGCAAATACTTTTTCATATTTTGTTAGTGGCCCATTCATCACCACTCTCCCCTATATCTCAGATTCGCCAAGAATGAAAGCAGTAGCTGAATTCCGCCTACTGGTCATGACTGCCATGCTAGACATTTGCACTATACCAATGCGTTCAATGATTCAAACTGCACTGTATCCACCTTATGTGCTTAGCTGAAAGAGTTTTGGGAGGCTAGACGCCGAATGGATATAAACTTTTCCTTTTATTGTTTTTTCTTCTTTATTTGACCATTAGTTATTTTGTTTACTGTTAGAATTGTCTTTTGTACCTGCAAATGGATATAAATAAAATATTTTTTTTTGAGGAGAGTCCACGAGTACTCTACTTCTGTTAGGGGTTACGGGGAAGGGTATGTATTTGGCACTGAAAGAATTAAGTTTGGTTGCTTTCATATGGTATTTCAACTCCAACCAACTCCAATAACACGCGTTTCTCCTTACTGAAATCCCAGAATAAGGTAAATATTGTCAACGAACGTCATGGCTCAACTCATCAGAGGAGCACTCGCCATTTTCGTCAATAAACGAAATTTAAAATTGTTTCAAATTAATTTTATGGGACACTCAGTCATACATTATAGTCAATGATGAAACAAAACTCACAATTTTGAAATTTTATTGATATCAATTTGTAGTGCCTTTTTACACGAAGAGACAAATGATCAAGAGCAGATCAATGCCGTTACTTGCATAACGTGTTTAAATCTTCAACAATCTTAGTTGAGTAATTGTCCTTCTCTACTAAGTAAGACAGCTGCAGCACTTCTTAAATGAACTATAACAAACATTTCAAAAGGTGAAGCATTGAACACATTTTTGACAGAAAAGAAATTTTATGTATCAAGCAAAGGTGTAAAAAATCATGATTAAAACAATTAGAAACTTTTGCTACAAATTATTTAATACTTATAACTAAATCTGAAATTCATAATTCTTAACAATACAACATTCTTATATTTCAAGTATTACTTCACCAAACAACTTTTATAAGGTGATGTAATACCGATTTGATACATATGAATATGTTCTCTTAAAATCTGACGCCTATCTATTTTTGTTTGCTCACTTTCTGATTAAAGTATATGGAAATCTACATATTCACTGTTTATATACAATATAGAGGGGAAAAAAAACCAACTTCAACTTTTCATTTGATTTATAATTTTAGAGATTTCTAATTATTATTCTAGCTTTTTTTAAAATTTTAAATGTACATGCTTTATTTATTTTTTAACAGGGATTCATGGCTAAAACAAAATTAATTTTAAGTTTCATTTTTTCAGTTTAGTGCCTTTATGCTACCTTAAAAATAGTAAACATTCTTCTTAACTAAGAATATTGCCTCTGCAATGAAAAGCGCAAGATAAGATTTAGATACAGACAAGGCCGTAACCAGACCTTAGTTTCGGGGAGGGTTTTACCAAACCTATTTCTCGTGAAATCTAAAGTCAATAAAATTTATTAAGTCTAAAAGATTTCATGTTCTATATCCTGTTGATTTTTGTTACAATAGATGTTAAAAGGGTCTCAACATGAAAAATGTGAAAAAAGAGACTTTGTGAGACTTATGCATTAAATCAGGGAAACTTTGTACGGACTAACTTAGCAAACAAAAGCTTGAGTGTAAAAGGAATTTTTTAAACATTAATAGGTATTTCCTAAATTGAGTTTGTATAGGACTCGAAATTTGGAACTTGAGAACACTATTTTTACTTTCTAAAGTTAAAAACATCTAACACATTAAGGATTGAAAAGAAAAAAAAAAGGTTTAAAAAAGTTTTTTTCCTCTCTTATAAGTAGATAAACGTCTCTTACAGCAGATTAAAATTCAGGGAAGTTTGGAAAATAAATAGATTTAAAAAGAAGGAAAATGAAATTACTATTTTCAGTCATGTCATAAAATATTTCGGTTTTGAGATTAGGATCAGTTATCGTAGGGATATTTTCTTATACAATTCTTACTGAGTACAGCAAACTATACTACATCCAAATCTAAACATTTGTGTTAAATTTAATACATGTAATAAGAAAGGGAATCTATAACTCTTACCCTCAAGATTTGAAAGTCGATATTTTCAACTAGGTTCATCCCATGTTAAAGTTCTGAAATAGTCTTTTACAGACCATGCAAAGCATAGTTTCAGTGCCTAAAAAAGATCATTATGAAAGGATTAAACAAGGTATAAATGCAGGTGACAAATTGTAGAGCTGGGTGGAATTTTAACTGAGTTTGCATAATGAGATCATAAACCCCCCTAAATACCACGCAAACCTCAATATATGGTCATCCAGTTTATTGTATTGTAATCTCAACAAGAAAAGCCCAGTCCAAATTTTAGTATCAGTGACAATTGCTTCAACTTATTTTAGAGAGTTAATAAAATTGAGAACTTCTCTCTTAGCTAATCTGAGCAAGAACTTTTAAGACAAGTAAACTAAGGCTTTTTTCTCCCTCAATACCTAATTTTTTAATTGATAAATTTAGGCAAAAGGAAATAACAAGGACACAGTGATGCAATAATAAAATAGTAGTCTTAAGATAAATATTAATTTGTTTCGTCTCAGTACACAACTTTTGTAGGAGCTAACCTCTTGCATGAAGAAGGGCAAGATGATTGCATTGACCTGCTACACAACACTTTGGTTCATACTAAGCCCTTTTGCGTAATCAACATTCCTATGTAAGAGTTAGCAATCCTTTAAAAAATTTTAATTCATAACTATTTCCATTACTTAATGCACATTAAGTTTCCCTCTAATATTGATCAAGATGTATCTATCTTATTTTCACTATTAATAACTTTTAGACAAACACATTCTCGCAGTAATTATGAAAGTTTTCGATTGCATATATAATTCTGCTGAAGATGCAGCTGCAATTAAGCAAAATTTTGGATGAGAAATTTCAACAAATGTTGGATTAAACTTCAAATTTTCAGAAAGCATTGAAAGTAATCTTTTTACTAAATGCGTGATGCAATTAATCGATCTTACAGCCTCTGATATTTGAATAAAATGATTTTCACTATAAAATACAGGGTACAGTTCAGTTTTGGTATTCAAACCAATAACTAACCTTTAACTGTATTTGTATTAATTTTTTTCATACACACTGTGCCCAAGGTAATTTTCAAACTTTATTAATAATAAAGAAGACAAGATCAACAGATATTGCTAAGAAAAGTAAATCTTTAATAGGCTATTTCATTTGCTATCTAGTTGCGTACATATGCATATGAAGCATTTTTTTTTAAATCAAGTATAGAGGGTGAGTCTATAATGAGGTTTGTTTAACAAATTTAAGAATTACTTATGAATTATTATTGAAGTTCCTATCATAAGGAACTAAAATTCACCCATCTCTAATATTTAATTGAAAGTTATGATTATTAATATTTTTCTTTTTCTGTAAGCTTACACGCCACAATAAAATATGTTCTAGAAAGAAATTTAACAATGGTTGGCTTTTTCCTTTGATAAATTAAATTAGCAAAGAATTGCAGTAAATGTTATTTTAGACAAGTAGAAACTAAAATAATCATGCACTTTAAAGATAAAAAATAATGAAGCAAAGATTTTCAGTACTCACCTCATAACTTTTCGAAATAATTTTTAAAATTTGCATTTATAATGAATATGTAAACCGCAATATGTTTTAAAATATATTAATTGTAACATAAAAAATGCTCCGCAACATATACGTAGCATGCAATTTTTTTACACAATAGAAAATACAACTTATTATTTCTTACTTATCCATAAAATTTTTTGAAGTGTTGAAGATACTTATGAAGAGTAATAATGCATTAATTGAGTAATGAATGCTATAAATGAATTAAATAGCAGTTATGAACAGCATAATACTTCGCTCTAAATTTGAATTCTCAGCATGTTTGAAACACTGAGAAATTACAATTCACAGCATGAACAAAGCGGATAATTATGCCTAATGGATATTGCATATACATTTTTCTCAATTATAGTAATCAATAATGATGTGAACGAACAGCTCAACGACTTTTACCTACTTCAATTCAAGCATGTCGGAAAATCCTCGTTTTTATGTCAGGTTACAGTGTAATAAAATATGAAATAAAATTATCAGTCTTTAGAAAATGCCATCACCCAATTTAAAAAGGTAACTTAGTTTTTACAATGAGAAAAAACAAAAAAGAACTTTGATTTACTTCTTCAACTTTTTAGTAGATTATGAATTTGATCGTGAAAAATCATTGAAATATACGGTCATGAAATTTAGCAAAGAATTCCTAAGCTGCATTTCAAAATTCAACCCAGGAAATGTTTTAATCAATGTCTTGCAGAAATTTCCTCGGAAATAGTGATGAATGTAGAAGAAAAATGAACTAAATACATCAGGGTGGCCACTCGCCAGACAAACTCAATATTCAACAAAATTTCTTTCTTCCAGAGTAAAATTCCTGAAATTCCACATATCAAGCAATGCATTCCCAATATTTTAATTTGATATATTTAAAAGAAGTAAAATATTTATATAAACACATACAGAAATATATTTGATGCATGTTGTACATTTCTATTTTTAATCAAAATCATGCCCCCGTCTCAACGCACTGGTAAAATTTTGGAATATAAAGAATGCTTATTTCTCTTCAGATTTATTCAAACAGCATTACTCATTTTGCCAAATAAATTTCCTTACATTCTATTTTACCGTCATGAATTCAGACCTGCCAACCGCAAGATTTAGCAAAGGATGCCAAGAGAAACAAATAGGAGTATTAAAAATGGAGATGGAAACAGAAGCAGGGGAAAAAATACAGCTATTAAAGCTTGAATTTCTCTTACTATTAACTTACTTATTAAAAAAATATATAAATAATAAACCATAAATTAACTTTAACTAAGTGTACTTAAACTGGAGGCATATGCCCCCCCCCCTAGAAAAAAAACTAAAGGGTGGGACAGGGGTGCCCACAAGGGGGTATTATGACGCAAGTTGGGGGGGGGGGGGGATTTTTTTAAAAACTAATTTATTTATTTATCAATTTTTTTTAATTTAAAATATTTACGGATTTTTTTGAATAAAAACTATTCAAAAATTCATTTTTTTGATTTAAATTATTTATTTATTTATATTTATTCATTTGTTTATTTTTTTGTGTGTGCGTGCTTGGAATTTCTATTTTTTATCTACATTTAAATAAATAATATTTAAAAATATATATGTATTTAAATAAATAAATAAAATAAAAGAGGGATAAAAAGAAAAAGCACAAGAGCCTTGCGAAAAATGGGGGGGGGGGGGGGGGGGGGGCATTGCACCTCTGGGGGGGGGGGAGGTTTTTTTTTTTGGAGATTTACAAAATGCTCCTAAGAAATGTTTGAACGATTTGGAGATCATTCACTCAAACCACAGTGTTTTATGAAAAAAGTGATTTCAACAAATTGATAAAAAAAAATTCAGTTTTTTTGAAAAAATTCTAAAATTTTGGGGAAAATGTCAATCTCAAACTTATTGCCAAAAACTAAAACCCTTACACTGATAAATATAATGATATTATGATAAGGGTCAGAAGGCTGGCTCCCAAATTGTCTGAATTGCAATATTGCAAATTACTTTGCGTTACCTTTGGACGTCCAACGAAAATTATGACACTACAAACAATGTTTTGTAAAGCATATTTGTTCGTAACACGAATGAAACTTTCTATGCTGAAGAATGAATTTTTGATCTGCAATAGTTTCAGCTACGGGTGACGAAATTTTCAAAAAAAGTTAACTCTGCAACTAAAATTAAGAAACCAGAGTGAATAGAATTTGGTACGGTTGCACAAATGAAGACCCTTAAATTGTTTTTGTTACATTACTTGAAAATTATTTGGCGAAAACTTTAAACGTGTCATTGAATTATCTATCACAAGCTCCTTTTGCCAAATAATGATACTTATCCTCTGCTGGTGTAGACTTCACTGTATTAACAAAATGCGAATTAGAGCTCTGAATATTTTGTGAACTTTTTCCAGGGGAAAGAGAAGATGGCAAGTTATTTCTTCATTGAAATGTAAGATAGCTATCCAAATAAAAAATACTCATTAGGTTTTAGAATTTTAGGGAGTGTGCTTTTAAAAATATCTTCAAGGAAAACAACGAGGGCTTACTACTTAGGAATGAAGATTAGCAATTGAATTTAGCTATTTTATCTTTTGTTATCTGGAGTTTAAATGATTTAAATTTAAGTTGTACAGAAAAAAGTTTCTTCCATCTACATTCATTTATAATGAGATTTTTGTTTCTTTCTCTCTACTTTGGAGGGGAAAAAATGAAACATTTAACATTAATACTGAAAGTAGCAACCAAAATTCAATAATTTTCCCATCATATAAGCAGAAAATTTTACAACTATTTTAAGTATTCATTCCGTGTTAGGCTTGATGATTTTCAAGATGATAAACTTTAGCCGTCTGGTGCTGTTTTAGATTTGGTTTTGGTTCAAAATCCTAAAATTAATGACTTGGTAAAAAGATACAGACTCATAAACCATATCAAGTACTGACTTTAAGTTTTAGAATGAAATGTTTCATATTATTTGCTAAAATTTTAAGCGTAACTCAACCGACAGAACCTATAAAAAAGCGTATTAACAAATAACTCGGTAAGTTCGAACTTGTTTCATCTTTTTTACTTACGATTTACGAAAAAAATTGTTTCTTTTAAGTAAGAATTACATAGTCAGCCAGCAAATATTATACTATTTTTAACCTTTAAAAAATGTCCAGTTTGTTGGGAAAACACAATATGGCACGTTGAGCTTTTTCCCTCCAGATAGTGGCACTATCCCTAAAAAGGTTGGCCACCTCTGCACTAAAAGGTAATTATGTAGAAATTTGCATGGGAGTTCACTGGTGCTCAAGTGCCTTGTTTCTTAACAATTTTATAATAATTGGTAAAATTTAAGCTATATACACCACAATGTCTTAAAAGACTTTTGGGGTCTAAGTAAGGGCTTGCTTTCAAGATGGGAAATAGGAGCCCCCCCCCCCCCCCACATGCATGATAGAAAAAGAAAAAATAGAATAAGTATATATTGTTGATTTAATTGTTTCGAAAATTTTCATTTTTAGCAGTAAGGCCGTAGTTTGAAGTGTAGCACCTAACAGTGTAAGTGTAGTTCCGACAAGTACTGACGGGCAATGTTCGTTACAAATTCAAACAGTATTTTAATAATGTTGTAGGACAAATGTTCTTTCAGTTTCTGACATTTCTGTGCAGAAAAATATAAAATATTTCTTATAAAAGGGTCATTCCATGTCAAGTCACACACCTTTCGAGTGAGTAGTCTCAGATTGTTACAATATTTTGCAGGTACATTTCCACTTACTATGTGGTATATTAATAGCAAATTTTAATCCTCTAGCTACTGTTAATTTTTTTAGATATGAGGGATGAAAATCTAAATGTTTTGCTCCCACGGCTCATACTTGACTGACCATAACTCCCCAACCAATCAAGTTAGAAGCTTAAACATTATGTATTTTAAAAGCTTTATGCATTTTATGTACTTTAAAATGATATTTTACATAACACAAAAATAAAATTTTCAATTTTGAAAGGTCATTTAAATTGACCTTTGACCTTGAGTATCTCTAAACGTTACCAGGGGTCTGTCCAGGATTTTTCACAAGGTCCGTTTTTTGTGAAAAACTAAATAATTTTGTGAAAAATCAAATGATTTTATGAAAATCAAACAATTTTGAAAAAAAAAAAAAAAAAAAAAATTTTTTTGAATTTAATAAAAAATAAAAGTGAATTTCATTTATTTTCCTCTTAAAACAGCGTATCAAACATCACAATGCGAAAAATCCGATTCCTGTAGCGGATGCAAAGAGATTGCAGTTTTCAAAGTGCATCAAACAGCATATAAACGAGTTCATTTTGGTAAAAAAAAAATTAAAACGGCATTTTATAAGTCTATGATGAACATATTAATATCTGTTGACACAATTGATTGAAAAATAAAATGAAATGATCCATCCAGTGTTTAACAATTAGACTCATAAAAGAACAGTTAATTTTGCTTTAAAAATTATAAAATAATGATCTGAACAAAAAATAAAGCGAACTTTCATTATTTGCCTCCTAATAAAGAGTAATTAGCTTGAAAAATAAGTAAAATTCGATTTTCATATCGGGTGCAGAGAGGCATTTTTCAAAATGAAAACGTCAGAAGTATAAAAACGGTAAATAAAATAATTTATCAAAGCCAAATAATTTTAGAATTACATTTCATCAGGTTTATATGATGAATGTCTTTAATAATCACCGACATATTCGCCAAAAAAATTCGGCGGAAAAATAAGAAAGTAGAGAGACATAGCAAAACAAACAATACTACTGGACTGTTTTACTTGATCGTATTTTTGTGAAGGGTCCGTTAACGGACCCGAATTTCCTCTGGCCAGACCCCTGTACTATTTTAAAAATCTGAATTCTATTATGTCCTTTATTTGTGTTAAGTGTCAAGCTGGGACAACAATGGGATCAGATTTTATTGAAACTACACTGTCACTCTGTACGGCCAAAAATCAAATATCATCAAGTATTTGTACCCAAATGCGTTATGATAAAGATAATCATCATTAAAAGATTGAAACAATCATTCAATCTTATACACGATAAGAAGATTAAGTTTATAAAGTACTAGCTGCGTGGCACGGGCTACCTAAGAAATGTAAGCGATGTCAAGTGACGCATCCGCTTTCGGTGGGACAATAAACTCGCTGCCACAGCGGCTATGCCCAGCACGACTTAATTCATCAAAACTTAAAACTGACGTTGGGTGCTGTTACAGTAAATTTGAGAAAATTAATGTAAATACTTACACCTATGCAAAGATTGTTTACCAATGATGATATGCAATCCAACACAGCCAACAAATTGCTTTGGAAATGCAGTGGATGTCCAGGATGAAAAAAAAAATGTCACAAAATTATCCAATTTCTTCTAATAACAATGGTATTGAAAATATTACATTTGAGCAGATGTAATTCATTGATAGATCAACTTTTGAACTCTCGTAAGATCTAGTGAGAACTTTACTTCTTTTCTTACAAAATGTTAGTTCTTTTCTTACAGAAACGTGTTAAGGGTGAATATCAGGAAAAGTGCCAATTTGACCATGGAAAATTTCAATTTTTGAAGATACTCAGAAAATTAAATTAATTGGGTATTTCAAATACACATTAGTAACAATATTTTAAAAAATTCGGGGCATGGTCAAAGTGAACATTTTCCCCTCTCTTTATGGGGGTTGTCTTTGAGCGTTACCGGCATGATGAGAATGCTACCGAATTGACAAATATTACAGACTTTACATTTAGTGTACAAAAGTAAACACTTTCACTACCTTTTATGTTCAAAACTAAAATAATTATTACTTAGAATATAATAATATTTTCAGAGTCTGAACGCTTTTTTGTTTTATAAATAAAATTAGAGACTAATGAAAAGTTATTTAAAGTCTAAATAAGTGCGACAAAGTTTGTTTCAAACAGATAAATAGGTCAATAGTTAAAAAATCAAAACAAAATAAAATTCTTAACACAATCTTAAAAAACGAAATTCAGGACAGTCAGAGTTTGGCGGGGGAGTTTGATTTTCACTAAAATGTTCGTAAGTTTTCCATTTTAAAACAAAATTATATTTTTGGGTGCAGTAGTTACGAAGGTCGGAATATTGATGTAAAAGAAAAGAGGGTGAAAAAGGCAATAATTTTGTTTGAAAACTCAAATTTTGCAGAAAAATTAATGTTTTTGAAGCATTTAAAAAACAATGAATAAACTGCTAAACTGGGAAAATTTGGCAGGAAACACGATGCACTTGAATCTACCTTTGTACTTTAAAACTCAACAAACTCATAACTCGAAGAAAAATCATCGGTAACGCACGGTTCAGTTTCATAACAAATACCTTCTACTTTGGCGCTGCCGACATGACAAATTTCCCGCAATATGATACCTGAACATCCCTAATTAAAGATTCGAAAATAAAACCACCTTATTATGTCCATGACAATAGATTTCTTTTCCATTATGCGAAAATAAATTGAAAAAATACTTTATTTTGTGTCTTAAATTCTGCTGCCGACATTACACTTCATTTGGTAGAAACAGAAAAGGCAAGAGTGAAAAAATCTTACCTGTAATTCAATGCAGCCGAAGTGAAAATTTTCTATCGGAACTGAAACATCACATATTAGAGCTTCACCCAGCGTAATTTTTTGGCAACAAAAAATGTTTTGTCTAGATTTTATCAATCCGGAAGTTGGCTCACTCGGCATGTTATGAAAACTTGTGACAAGCAGAAATTGCTTTTTTTTATCGATCTAAATTCATTTTATCTAAAATACAAGAGTTAATCGCCATAGATGAACATAAAACACGTTATTTCCTTTTTGTATGTTTCTGCTGCGATGTTTTATAATCCACAGTATTTTTTTGAACTTTGCGATTCGAATGCGTGACGCGCTGTCGACATGACATTGAGGCAATAAAACGAGTTCTATTGTCACAAATTAAAGTAAAACCTGAAAATTTTGTCATGGATTGTATGTGCGACGCAGTTTACTGTATGGGAAAAGAAAACTTTTTGGTTTTTATTTGGAAGTACTTGAGAAATTCATTTGTGACTTAAATTAGCACTTTTCCTGATATTCACCCTTAAATAGTCCATTTTATCAGGAAGGCTTTAGGCTACATTACGCTTTTTTCAGAAGATATTACAGTTTAAAAATAACGGTTGAAAAGCACGAGCGGATTAGTTTCCACTCTTTTTGAGAGATGACGTTCATAAAAAGTACCAATTTGGTAACTGTGTGTAGAGGGCGCTGGGCTGAGCGAGTTGCCATGGTGGCGAGTTTATTTGTTCTGCTGAAAGCAGATGCATCACTTGACATCGCTTTCATTTCTAAGGTAGCCGGTGCCACACAGCTAGTACTTAATAAACTTAATCTTATTGCATATAAGGTTCAATGATTGTTTCGATCATTAAATGATGATTATCTGTATGATCATAACGCATTTGGGCACAAATACTTGATTTTTGGCCGTAAGAGAGTGACAGTGAAGTTTAAATAAAATCTGATCCCATTGCTATCCCAACTTGACATTAAAAATTTTATTTTTGCGTCATGTAATATATCATTTTAGAGCTTATTTCAAGAACTTTAAAATGTTATCCAGTTTTTGTTTATAGTGCAATTAGAAAAAAAGTTGCAAGTGTTCAAAACGTTTCCCCATAAATTTTCCGATGAAAATCAAATTAAGTCATTACACATACAAGATCCACATTGCTACTCAACATGTATGTCAATTATTTTTCAAGGCAAATTTCAGCTAAACATGCAGTCACGTTGCTCCCTCTAACTATTAGCGATTGCTATTGTATCTTGACTTCAGCCAACACTTTGTTAATGTGACGTGTACTTGGAAAATACATTGTTTAATCTGATCTTTCCCATATTCCTTAAATTTTACAAACTGCGCTTAGCTCCAGTGCTATTGTACGAAGAAGTTAAAGACACTAGTAAACAAACCTCATGGTATTTATTTCGAGTTCAGTATTATCAGAGCTGTCCACTTTTTTATATCTAAATTCGTAGCAAAGTTTTTTTTCGGTCTTAGGGGGGGGGGGGGGGCGGCACATTTAATAACAAATATAACAATGAAAATGACTAATTTAGGCTTAAATTTATAAGAACTCTCTTCAATCCACTCATTATGCAAGGTGTTAACTAGGATAAGTTCCAGATTATTTTGAAAAAATATTTAATTTTTCATGCTGTGATATCGCTTTCCATCTCTTCAGCGGGTCAATAAAACAAGTAAAAAGCAAGCCTAGGAACTAAACCTTGGGGGCTAAACACTCAGCCGACTAATTAACCGGAACATCTGCCTTGCACCCCACAGCCCTTAGTTAAGAAAAGAGGCACAGTAAGCCTTGGTACTCCTGAAGTTAGGTTATTATGCTACAATAGTTAAAAGCATTTCATATATTTTAAGGTTTAAAAAACAGCAGGGCCCCTAAGCATTAGCGTCGTCAAATGCTACAAAATCCGGCGAAATAAGCTCAATTAGGCTAAAGTATTGGAAAATGAAAAAAAATAAAAAACCTTAAAATTTCCACAAGAAACAAACATATATAAATTAGTATAGGAATAATATTAATAATATATGTTAAGTTTGATGAATTCTTTTGACATGTGAACACTTTCGAAATTCAGCAAGCTTACAGTCAACTTGAAATCCTTATTCCGTATAAGCAGCCAGGTGATCATTTTCCAATTTGGGTTTTAGAATCCAACACAAGGGCTAGAGCTAGGCGTTTTGAAGGTAATTGTACAAGTGTTCTGTAAGCTCCAGCTGTTATAGGGGCGCGGGGGGAGGGGAATAAAGCACTAGTTGTTTCTCCCTAAACTCTTTTGTTAATAAAAGGCATCTTGACTTATTCTTTATTACCACCGTGGCCGCCCCTTATGCAAATCGTGTTTGTTTGGAACAGCTTTGATTCATTAAAGCAGCTCATTCAACTAACCGGCATTCACTGAACATACATGAGGTGTCACCTTGGAAAGATGCGACACTTTTAGATGTAAAGAAAGATTGTTGTAGTTTACAAAAACAAGATTTAGATGAATGAGTTTATAATATTTAAATTAATTGATGAAAAAATGATTTTGCTTTAGTAAAATTCCTACATGAAAATTGATCCTTATTTGAAAAGGTAAATATAAGGTGGTGAGATTGTAATAGAAAAATTCAAGTTCGGCTAAGAATCCGGTAAAGTAATTTTTTAAATCAGGAACGGGTTTATTTTCTATTTTGGTACATTAAAGAAATGCCATTATGTTTGCAATTTTTATAGTTAACTTACATAACTTACTGAGCATAAAAAGGTGATATTTGAAATAGCAAGCAGTATGTTGTTATTTTCTTACTTGAATTTTATCAGATTTAAAAAACAGTGTCAGCTCTGGGGGGGGGGGGGGATTTGGAAGAATTCATACACACCAAAGTGTGAAAGGACAATGAATAAAATTACCTATTTCACCTTTTTATACTTGTAAAAAACATCTTCCAAGTAATGCATTGAATTATAAATATTCAAAATAATAAAAAATGTCGTTTGCAGAACTAAGATACTTGCAATAAAATTAGATTTTACTTCACCAATTACTAGAAATGTAATAGAATGTTATATGCAAGATAAAAGCACATGCCAGCTAGAAACACTGAAAATGCTAGGCTCACATAAACATTTACTTCTTTGATAGATAAAACTTTTCTTTTGATACATGAAATACTAATATATAACCTTTAGAGCGGGAAGAAAACAATTTTTAAACTTAAACGCATCACTTGATCCTTTAAGATAAAGCACTGTTTTATAATGATTTTTTCTATGGAAATTGATAATTACATACTTGCCAACCTATGAAGATAAACCAATGCATATAATTATTAATTGTAGAAAATTGAAGAAAATTAATATTTTGATATAGTTCACTATAAGAATATTGCTTCCTTATCAGAAACCGAATAGTACAGGTACTTAAAAAAAAAAAAAAAATTCTGAATCATGAGGCGCAAGCGTCAGGCAACAAAAAATACATATTTAAGTTTTAACATGGCTGGCAAGTATGAATTAGCAGCAATTTTCAAAAATTCTGATTTTATTCTCTGCAACCATTTCTAAATAAATTAATCAGATGACTTTAATTTTTTATCGAAAATTAAGTGAATAAAAACAGCGCACACTTATGGATTTGCATAATTTTATTCGACAAATGACACGACGAAAAAGAACAAAACGTCTTGTACTTTCGTTCACTCACAAACCCTAACATAATGACAACAAAACACAATGAAGAATGATACACTATAATAGAGTGATAAATTGCTGAGAGGAAGCCTTTGAGTATTACTACACATGAAAACGATGGTTTAAGGTGATGATCATGTTAAAAAAATTTACAATTACAAATGTTCTACAAAATAAACGGTAAAATCACTGTCTCATCCTAAACAGCGATCTGTTTAAACGCCCAAAATTAACGGTACAATCGTTGCGGAAGGCGAGCGATGATGGAAAAGTTTGAGCGAGTCTTCGTAGCGACGCGATTCCCTGCTTTTTCAAAAATACGTGGGTCGTCGGGTTGCAGAGGGAGGAGGCGCACGGCTGCCGCTGTGGAGAACAAAAAAGAATCGGTAAGTTATGAGTACGAATGGCGTCTATTCGACAGATACAAGCGCAGATAAATAGAACTGTACAAATAAATCGGTGAAGAAATAGGACAGATCTGAAAAAACGGATTAATTTGAGAAAGTGTTAAGACCATTTCGCATTCGAAACCCATTTCAGAAACAACTTTTAAACTTAAATGAACAAAAAGAAAATCAGCAAGCAGGATAACCATGCGATTGTATTTAAAAAACAGAAGAGAAAGAAGTTACCCATGCACTAAAGACTGGACAACATTAAAGATAAGAGTTACTTTTGTAGGTAACTGAGGCAGAAAAATTTACTTATCTCTTTAATTTTTAATAGCCAGCATACGGAAAAAAAAATATATTAAAAGAACGGACTGAAGAAGTTGCTCTTAAGCATTGGAACAAAAACGCCTGAAATTTTATAGTCGAAACAAATATACAAGTATTTGATCATCGGAGTGAAGAAAAAATTCAACAATTAAAATTAGTATACATGCAAGTGATGAATTTATGGAAAAGGGAGAAGTAGCATATTTTTTAAAAACAAAAAATATCAACTTACCCATCAGCTACTGAGTCATACCAATAAGGGGATCTATTAAAAGGGATTTCACAGTTAATAAATAATTGAAGCTACTTAGTAAAAATTTCAACAATTTCTAGTTTGCTAAAATTTATAAAACCAGTTATAAATTTCTACTACTGTAAAAAAATCAACATTTACTACAGTAAAAATATTGTAAATATTAATTTTGCTTGTGAATTACAGCTTGATGTAATGCATCATTTTTAAAAGACCAGAAATGCATCATGGCACAGAAATTTTTAAATTGCACAGCCTTAATTCATCTATGGATGAAAGAAAAGGAGCTTTTCAGATGGGTAAGCGCACCCAGATTTAAAACTTACCTCATTGAGGAAGTAGGTGGGGACCTTCGAGAATACAAATAATCGGATCTTTCAACCATTGGCCTACGTTCATACAAATCATCCCTCATGCTCATAGGAGGTAATGGTCTAGAATACGGATCAGATGAGCCCATTGGAGGCATAGGTCTCCGTGGTGGCATGTATTCTTCCCTCATTGGAGGAAGCATGCCTGGACTGCGACGCTCATACGGTGGAGGGTACGGTCTCATTCTTTCCCGCCCAAATCCAAAAGGTCGGTCATAGAAGGAGTCACCCTTGGGAGGGCCATCGAAACGTCGGTATCCATTTGGAAAACCTCCACCAAAACCTCCGCGAGTAGGAGGACCAAAGCCATTCCTAGGAGGTCCACCACCTCTACGACTGGAAAAAAATATTTAAGGGTTCAAAATATTGACTTTTACATGAAGCTTTTCATTTAGAGACATGATATACTTAAAATAAATACATTCACACTTCAGAGTTGTTACCGGTTTTTTTAGAAAATTATCAAACAGTCAGTTGTTTCCTTATGACGTCCTGGGAACTTTTTATACCCCCATTAATTTTTATTCAAAGTATGAATTTCAGTTTTTTATTTTCAAGAGTGTCAAACCTCCCAAAAGAGATTAAAAGTCGAAAAAAAAAAAAAAAAAAAGATGTCAAATCAGATACTATTACAAGGTACTGGCCATAATTAGGGCTACGGAAATAAAATTTTAAATAAATTGAATTTGAATTAGTTAAGATGCTTGTTAGAAATGCCAGAGTCTAATTTCATTTTCAGCCGCAAATCTTTCTGTGCATCTACTGATTCTTGAATGATGAACCTTAGTGACATCTGTTTTAAAGGGGTGTCTGAAAGTTCTTGATTTGATACTTTCTATCATTTTGACTTTTTCCAGATAATTATTTTATTTCAGTCATAAAATGAAAGTTAGAATAAAGTAAAAAATTTAGCAAATAATTGATAAAATTAAAGACGAGTTAAGCATCTCAATAAATTTACTAATAAACAATAAAGGCAAGTTTCAGTTTGGTTTTGTTTGATAAGAATAATGCATTAACAGATAGTTCTTTAAATGAATATTGGGGAGCAATTGCAAATTAAGAACAAAACTAATTTTACTTGAATTAAAAACACGTCTTTTTAAAACAAATTTAATGTTGTATACAAATTACAAATTTTTGTTTTACCAAAAAATACTAAATGAGGAGATTTAACTCCGGTCAAACCTCCCTTAATGGCCATTTTAGAAAAACGATTTCAATATAAATATGAAGTTACTTTAATAAATAAGCTTGCACTATTTTAGTTAATCAGTACACAAATAATACAATTGAATTTTTATGTTAACGACAAAGAGCGCAGTAGAGATGAACTTGCAACAAGAAAAAATACTTCTTTGTCTGAAGACATAACGATTCTACTTTGTACCTTGCTATGGTATGAGGCTTAACAATCAAATAAATGATAAAATATGAAAAAGAGGGATCGGATCAAACCTCCCTGTTTTTCTCTACTGTTGATGGCTAGTTTTGGAGAGCCCCAATTATGTTGAAAAATTAGTTAATACAATTAAAACAATGCTGGTCACCTAGTAGTACTCTACTAGCTTTAAACTTTGCCATCCCTGTGGATGGGATATACAATTCAAGAGGAGAATGGTATCTTTTTTGCGCAGAAAATATTTGAGTTCACAGACTGTTTTAAATTTTTATCTTTGTCTGATTTCTAATACAATGAAATACGTAGGGTGGGTCGGGGTAATTTGGGTATAAAAATGTTCTACTTTGAGCTTCCCAGTCCTGTAAAAAATGTATACTAATATTTTTTTTTTCTTTTTCTTGTTTCAGCTTAGCATTGCGACTTTCTAGAATAGTTTTTAACAAATTTTAAGTTACTAGATCCCAGGGCTCCTGTTGATGCGCTACAGCGCGTAAAATACGCGGTTTCAGGAAAGAGATTCGTCTTGCGAGACGTAAGTGTTAAATTTAGGTGGTGCGGATTGTCTATGCTTTTTTCAACCAAAGCGACCTATGACGACTTCGTTGTATGTAATGAAATTTATTTTACACAGCCTGAATCTGTAATGTTGTTTATTTTTGATTAAAGATTGTTTCACCTTATTTATTTGTTCCTGCGGAGTGCGGGACCCACTATTTTTAAAAATGGCCCCCCTTTTTCAAAAGCGATGGGTCCTTGGGACCCAGCTTTGTGAGTATCTAGCGGGAGTCCCGAGATTCATTTGCATATTAATGGTTAATTAAGTTTCATTATACCTAAATTACCCCGTGGATGGGGGAATTTGGGTATAGTAATGGTTAGAGAGCAAAGTCTGGTTTTAGCAACTACCCTACTTAATTTTTTTCAAACTTATGTTCTCATGTAGGTACAGGGACCGCGCTAAGCATTCGCCAACTCGCCAAATGCGATAAAATAGAAAATTCGGCGAAAAAAATTCTGATTTGGCTAAAGTATTGGCGAATGGAAAATTGTCAGAAATTTTCACTTGGGAGAAAAATACATGTTTTACATTAAAAAAACAAATAATTAAAATTCTTTGACTAAAACTCTCTTAGTTTGGCTAAGAATTTTGAAATTTGGCGAATTTACTGGCGAACAACTTAAAATCCTTAGCGCGGTCCCTGAGGTATGATATAAATAATGAGATAATATAAAAACTAAGTTTTATTAGTATTAAGACAAATTTCAGGCAACAAATAAAACAACTTATAAAATGCACAAAATGACAAATCGATTATTGACTGGGCAGTATTTGTTTTCTGAGAGATATAAGTATATTATAGCAGCATATATAACCTCAGGTAGCTAGGAGGCACATGAATTCCTGTTTTATAGTCCAATAAGATAATTATTTGTCCTTCTGATATGTAAATTAACTGTATACCTAAATTACCCCATGTTTTTAAATCATTAATTGCATGAAAACTAACAATGATAAATGTTTCCATTCAATGACAAATTAAAGTAAACATATGTAATGTCTACATACCTAATATTGAAAAAAAGAGTGAGAGGTTAATAATTCGCAACACTATTTGGAAGTAGTTGGTTTGCATTACATTGCCGTTTTCAAAAAGGCGAATTTATTTTTTATCAATTTTAATAAGAGTGTTGGAAACATTTTTTCAGCATAATTTCATAGGTATGGAGGATGTTTATAAGTGTGAATTTTTGTAGGTGTCTTAAATGATTAGTTTTCATTTTATTCAATCAAATATAATTCATACCCAAATTACCAAGACCCACCCTAACATAAAAACACTTAAGATGAAAAATTGGTAAACCCGAAATGATATAATGTTGCTTCTTTTTTAAAGAATACATTACATTAAATTATAATTTAATCATAATGCAATAAAATATAATTACTTCATGACAGTTTGTTTATTAGCTCGTCCAGGAGCCCCAGGTTCAGGGTGAAGCTTACTTTTTGATGGCTAAAACATAAAATACACAGAAAATAAATGAAAATACATTACAACACATTAATGCATTATAGAATTGGTTATCAATAATCTTAAAGCTAACTCAATTATTTTAACACTAAAAAGAAAAACTGCATTTTGCAATATTTGTAAGTCAAAAATAAGTCCTTAAATAAAGAATTTAAAAGTTACCTCTACACTTATACTTGAACCCATAAGATTGTAATTATTCAGGTTTTTCACAGCCTCGTCAGCTTGCTCAGGTGTTGCCATATGCTAGGGGGAAGAAGAAAAAAATGCTAAAGACTTATTACAAGCTACGTAAATTAAGAGTTGTTAAGTAAAATTTACTTACAACAAATCCATATTTATTGATAACATCACATTCTGTAACTTCTCCATATTTTTGAAATAATGTTCGCAAATCTTCATCGGTACAGCCATCAGGCAGATGTCCAACAAAAATTTTTGTTTTCTAGATAAAAAAGAGAATTATGTTTATGCATATAAAAGAGTATCGTATGATTTTTTTATTACGAATTTTTAAATATATATATGCACAATTATACATATAAATAATTATGATAAGCAGAAAAGCCATTATTTAAAAAATTTCTACACAATTTTAACCAAAAGAAAAAGTACATATAAAAAACCCCAAAAGCAGTATTAAGATTTTGTCAATTATATCCCATTTCTTCCGTTGTCCAAGTGGACAAAATAAGCCATCTAGTTTCTATATCACATATTACTGTTGTGTAACTTACCTTTTGGTAGGAATAGACCAAATGATACCAAAGATTTAATTCATAATGACAACCAAAGGTCTTTAAAATAGATTTCAACAAATTTTGAAGATTTTCGATTGTGAATATTTTAATCCATGGTTTTGCAGATTCAAATTTTTGGCAGAGTGGTAACAATACGTAGAAGTAAAATCAAATCATTTTAATAGTAAGAAAAAAGGGAGAAACTACAAAAATATTTTAATATTCAAAATCTTTGTATTTTAAATTAGTGTAAACGTTGTCATACAGAGTACTCTGTAATCAACTAAGTGCTAGTTGATACATTTAATTCTGTTCATGACAAAAGTGGTCAACTTTACAGATTTTATTGTATTACATTTACCAGTATTCTTTGAGTTATGAATACTTTGCTGACATCTAAATTTATTTTCAGATGGCTAACTCTTGCAGTTTGCAACTAAGGCAGTTTGCATGAAATCATTACTTAGATTGTGTTTTTAAGTTTCATAATGCAGGTCGAAAATTATTAAAATTGTTTCTTGCTAAGTTTTACAAGCAAAAAGCTGCTTTATATAAATTAAGCAATTTCTTTGGCGTCGCACCAAGTATTTCACAATATGATTAATCTCCCCTCTCCATCCAGATTTTATTATATTCATTTAAAATGCATCCAAATTAAAGACTATGATCAAACTGATTAAATAACAATACTAAGAAAAAAATATGCTTACTGGAGCAGCCATTTTATAAATTCAGCAGCACTTGGAAGACCTAAAAAAAAAAAAAAAAATAATGACACACAAACATGATTTTGTACTCATAACGTTGAAGTCATAAAAATTATTGGGTCTGTGACCGTGAGTCAGTAAAGGAAGTTTTCCAAGGCAAATTTTGATAATTCAGGGGAAGAAGTGATTAATTTGAGATATATAGGACATTTTCCATGAAAAAAACAGAAATTTTGGCAGCACTGAAAAACACGCCTGCATTGTGTCACTAAATTCTTGTTATTTCATGCATGCATTGCTGAACTGTAAGGATAGATACTTTTAAGCACAATTCTTTTCTCTACTGACAGTCACTGCACTCTCCATGTCAAGGATAGGATTTTTTGTCTACATTTCTGACACTGGACATAAGATTGAGGAAAATTTGAGCAAAGGAATGTTCTATGCATTTTTGCGCTGATTACCATTCTTAAGTCTAGCAATCCTTATGCCCGGTCAAAATCAAGTCGGGAACCTTTCCACATGAATCACTACTACCCACTCGCACGATAATTTAGGAATTAGGCGAATTATATGGAAGTCTTAAATTTATCGTACAAATGCATGCAAGAGATAACGCAATTATATAAGTAGTTAACATAAATTTATCACAGCTGTGTCTTTTCCCTCCCCTTTTGTCCCCTCAGTGGGGGGAGTAATTAAATGCAAAAGCAATGGCTATGTTTGCCAAACCGAGCATAAAAGTGCAGCAATCTAACAATATGCACGCTGGAAAGGTCAGTGATGCAGTGAAGTTACATCCAATTTGTCGTATATTTAAATGTAACTTAGTAATTATAGGAAAGTATTTCAAACTAAGATTTCACTAATAAACAGGATACATTGACATGCAAAATTTGGCAATGAATGAAGTCAGGGAATTATTTTTAACTAATACCAGTCCGTAATGAGTTTAGATTGAGATGAGTTATATACTATAGCACATTTAGCGCCTACATTCGAAAAAAAGTTGCTGACAACACTCTGTAAGTTGAGGTAATGCATCCGAAGCGCAGCACATCATAACGAAAGAAAAATACAGCAAAAACTATTGTTTCAAAGTCAAAGTGACACAATACAACAAAGGATGCCATCTAGAAAATGGCGGAACCGGCTTTTACAGCGCGGAAGCAAGAGTTGAACATTTCTAGAACAATTTGACATGCACAGTTGATTGCACAGTGATCTTGATCAAGTTCTGAGCGAAATTATCTACATGATATTTATGAAAACGAATAGCTTACCCAATTCCAGAAGACTGACAAAATGGCGAAACAGATAGCCGAAAACAAGAGAAATGCGCCGATCCGCAAACCCGGCAATAAAAGGTGGGTGTTGGTGTTGCCAAATTCATTCAACAAGCAAAACGTCATACCTATGGAGTTTGAAAAAAGGGAGGAAAATAATCAACCGGGTGGTTAGTTTAAAACTTAAAATGTTCCCAAATCGAATCTTTATTATTTAATACTTATAATGCTGATGAATCTTTGATGAGCAGTGAACTTTGATAGTTTGGGCTTTGATTATTTTATCATAGCGAGTGGCGGCCGTAACTCTTGCCGGCGCTTGGGCGATTCGTGTCCGTGGGGTCCCCTTCAGGGAGTAAAAGGAAGGAGACGAAACCCCATGTTAGCAGTTTGGCAACAAAATTCCACTTCCGCCAGAGGCCGCTATTGTGCCCGCTCTCGCTATGTTTACGTCTTTTCGCCCGTAGACTAGCGTTGTAAACAAGTGTGATTTAAATATTATCATCTACATATTTGAAAATATTAACCTGCTTTTGCCATGAAAGCTGGTCTATATAACCGTAAATACTTTGTTTCACCTGAAGCCGATGATAAATATTGAATTTGACGTGTTTAATTTGTTTATGAAGCAATGATTTAAATACTTTTGATTTGCTATGACTTAAGCCTCTAGCGAGCAGCAACACGACTTATAAATTTCTCCATCCTGCATATGAACTGTTTTAACCAGCTAATTATTCATTCGTTCTTCTGCTGTGTGTTGTGTATATTTGTGTTTTATTTTGAATATTTGAAATCGCTGTTCTACTTATTTAGCAAATTATAAAACTAAAAAAGATTTTATCTTGCTTGTAAAAATAATTTCTCCTTATAAAACCGTGAATTGCAGTCCTTTTATAAATTCTTCTGAGTACAATGCATTAAATTTCAACAGTAAACGATAGTTCTTGAGTTTAAATTCATCAATTTAAAGAAATGGAAATAAAATAGCAATGAACAGCCATAGTTTTGGGATTAATATAACTTTTTCTTTTCTTCTACTTACATTTCCATATCTGTTTTGCTTCTTATTTATTAAATTGGACTTATGCTTAGCTTGAATAATGGAAACTCCACTATAGTAGGACATTTCAGGAGTGCACTCATGAAAATAATCCAATTCAAATAAAGTTTGAATTATTTTATGCATGATTTTCATTAGAACTTAATATTTGTATAACGAAAGAAACTGGCCCCAGGGAACCGGTATTTCAAGTAGATCCATCTACTTGATAATTGTGCGCATTATCTTGCAAGTTTTTTTTTTTTTCTTTAATTATTCATCATATAAAGTCCTAGCACAGAAAAAAACCCTTTAAAGAGGAGGAACCAAAGCTTTTATTAATTTGGTGCCAAAAAATAGGTTAATGATGAAAGCATAATTTAGCTTTCTCTTTTTTCTGTCAGTAGCATACCCCGACTTTCATTCAGGAACAAAGCAGCTTGAAGCACCCATGTTTATGAAACAAAAAATTAAAAGTTATTATCAATAAGATAGATAAAACATCATGATATACATCATATTCTAACTTATATGAAATTCATAAAATTTAAGAAAATAATAATTCTAATGGCTAAAACATAGAATTAATATCTGAAATCTAGAATAAATATAAGAAGAAAAATGAATTTGGGATGAGATTACACTGTGCGGCAAAAAAAAAAAAAAAAAAAAAAAAAAAAAAAAAAAAAAAACCCTTGAAAATGCTTCTGGCATTTTGAAGGCTGATTCTTATGTAAAATGACCCCCTGAATCCTAATATGACCCCCGTTTTCCCCCATCACGTACCAATTTTTTTTTAAACGCCCCTTTGTTTTTTTTTCATTTTTCCTTAGTTTCAGAGCTATTATATTTTTTTGGAGGGGAAAGGAGCCTGATATTCACCCCTAAATTTTTTTGGAGGTCACGAGTAAAATCGGGGAACTTGGGGGGGGGCGTAGCCCCCCAAAATATTTGAAAATTCATCGAAAACGATCTTTTTATTCTAGTTTCTTTAAAAAGACCTTTAAAACATTTTTTTCGGTGCAGAACCAGAGTATAGGATCCGCTCCTATGGCTCCTGGGTCAGAAAAAATTTTCACGCTGTAAATTTTTTTTTTAAAAATAATATAATGCTCTAAAAATCGCACTTTGCACTCGAGTTTTAAAGCAGGTCTTCAGCCAATAAAAAAAAACAAAATTGTGGCTGATTCTTGTGTCAAATGACCCCCTATTTACAAATACGACCTCAGTTTCCCCCCTCCACCCCCTCTTTCCAGAGAGCGCCCCCCCCCAATTCAGAGTCATTTTACTAATTCGGAGGGGAAAAGTACATTACGTAACCGTTAACGTAACCCGTTAACATAATTCTAAAAGGCAACAAAGTTTTAAAGTTCAAAATCATGTACATGTGTACCAAAAATATAAACTAGGGCGGTATACCCCCCCCCCCAAAAAAAAATCTTCTTTTCCTGTTTTTCTAAGAGACGTTTTAAACCTTTTTACTTTTTGTGAAAAATCAAAGTGTTCGATTTTCTCTTTGATTAATGTGTTCGAAGTTATTTCGCTTTGTAGAAAACAAATTATATTATAAAATATTTTTTTTTCTTGTAATGGTGGCTCGTTGCATATCAGTCGCATCGCAAATCCGCATGAAAGAAGACACTGTTCCGGCTGACTCTTCTGCAAAGTGACCCATTTTTTCCAAATGTGTTTTCTTTAATGAAGATCTGCAATGCTACTGATATGCAATAGAGCCACCCTTACAAAATATATTTTTTCTAGTTTATAATTTGTTTTCTACAAAGCGGAATTATTTTAAACATATAAATCAAAGAAAGTCGTATACTCTGATTTTACATGGAAAAAAAGGCTTAAAACGTCTTTTAGAAAAACAGGAAAAGAAGATTTTTTTGGGGGGGGGGGTATACCACCCTGGTTTATATTTTTGGTACACATGTACATGATTTTGAACTTTGAACCTCTGTTGCCTTTTGAAGTTATGTTAACGGGTTACGTAATGTACTTTTCCTCTCCGAATTAGTAAAACGACTCTGAATTGGGGGGGGGAGGGGGTCGCTCTCTGGAAGGAGGGGTTAGAGGGGAACTGAGGTCATATTTGGAAATAGGGGTTCATTTGACATAAGAATCAGCCACAATTTTGTTTTTTTGGCTGAAGGCCTGCTTTAAAACTCGAGTGTAAAGTGCGATTTTTAGAGCATTATTTTATTTAAAAAAAAAATTACAGCGTGAAAATTTTTTCTGACCCAGGAGCCATAGGAGCGGATCCTATACTCTGGTTCTGCACCGAAAAAATGTTTTAAAGGTCTTTTTAAAGAAACTAGAATAAAAAGATCGTGTTTGATGATTTTTCAAATATTTTGGGGGGCTACGCCCGCCCCAAATTCCCCGATTTTTTCTCGGTGCTCATGATTTTAAACTTTGAGTCTCTCTTGACCTCCAAAAAAATTTAGGGGTGAATATAAGGCTCCTTTCCTCTCCAAAAAAATATAATAGCTCTGAAACTAAGGAAAATTTAAAAAAAAAGGGGGGGGGGTTAAAAAAAATTGGTACGTGATGGGGGAAAACGGAGGTCATATTCGGATTCAGGGGGTCATTTTACATAAGAATCAGCCTTAAAAATGCCAGAAGCATTTTCAAGGTTTTTGTTTGCCGCACAGTGTTATTGAAGATTTTTCTTTTCCATCTTGAAGGCCTAGACCGCGTGTTATTTCTAAACTCTAACAAATTTTTCGCATCAGTAGCCTCAAACTAGTAATAAAGCACCACCCCGTCAAATACTAGGGTCGGTCAAGCGAAATTCTTTTTTTAAAAACCTGCCAAACTGCCCTTTAATCAGTCGAGCGAGCGAGCGAGTAGCGAGAGGGGGAACACTAGCGCCATCGGTGGCAGTGGAATCGTCCGGTCACTTTTTCGTCCCGTTGCCAAAGGAGTTGAGGCTCCTTCCTTTTAGCCTCCCTGGTCCCCTTTTATAGAAGAAATATGCGAATAAAACTTTCATTCAAGGTATTATTTATTAATAAAATGTATATTCTTTCCTTTATGAATATTAAAGCAATTTTAATAAAAATTAACAAAGCATCTCTTTGAAGCAAAATGCTACATCAACATTATTATTTTCCGAGTCTGACCAACACCTCCTTTAATACTACTCAGAACTAGACTACTCAGAACTACGACACTACTCAGTGCACCAAGCCATTAATAAATCACCATGGTAATAAATGATCGGGAGCGGGCGAAGGCGGGGGCCACGGTGGCCTAGAAGTAGAGAATTCTCCTTGTCAAGTGGTCGTGGGTTCGAGTCCCATCCTGCCCTTGTTTGTTATTTCAACCTCTCTGTGCCGTTAATCTGTCTCGTGTTTATCACGAGGCAAGGGGCCCAGGACGCAGTCCTCATGTATGTCGAAGCTCATGGTTTCTGTATGTAAGAAAAAAAAAAAAAAAAAAAAAAGCGGGTGAGGGCAACGAGTGGCGGACAGTAATGAATCGGCCCTGGCATTTCCAGGAATGTTGCCCCCTGAAAGCAATACACGTACAGATATGAGTGTGTGAGGGTATAAATATTATATTTATGACTTATCTAAAACGATAAATGACGTAAGGCAGGATTTAAATTACCCAGAATTTGTTTAATATTATCATCAAATAGTTTTTGTTCTTCTCTCTTTTTTTCCGACTTTAGCAAGGGCGGCCCCAGCGGCGGACATTCCGGACTCCTGTCCGGGGCGGCAAATTTTAGGGGCGGCATTTTGGTTCGAATAATAAAATAAATTTTCTTCAAGGAAAGAAACGTACAAAACAATTTAGCAAGTATGATTCTTTTTACACTTAGGAATCCTGAAAGGTATGAATGTAGCGATGTTTGCGCGTGATTTTAATGTAGCCATTTCAAGACAACATTTTCGGCTATTTCAACATAGGTTTATGAAAACAAACGAATATATATTTATAAAATAAACGAATATTTAGAAACTATAATTGTTAA
This sequence comes from Uloborus plumipes, assembly GCA_038373865.1. Lineage (NCBI taxonomy): Eukaryota > Metazoa > Arthropoda > Arachnida > Araneae > Uloboridae > Uloborus > Uloborus plumipes. Next base: position 79,482 of record JAXGGA010000977.1, read on the forward strand.
TGGAGACATTTTAAAAAACAAACTAACTACAGCAGATAACTTTAAGAACGTCAAGATTTGGAAATTGTTGAAAGAAGCTCGGGGGCCTAAAGCGTAGTTTTTTTTGGGAGGGGAAAAAAATCTCAATTCATCAAATGAAGCGCCGAATTTTACCGAACGAATAAACGAAAAAATAATAAAATGTGAGCATGCATAAATACCTTCATCTGCTGAGAAGAGATATAAAACATCATTGAAAAATAAATAAATAAAATAATGCATGTTTGTAATATTACAAAACTGTCTCACTATTTTCAAATTTTCCGAATCATTAGTAAAAATTTGCCAAATATGAAAATTTTTTGGAGGTCATTGTATCCTCCCACTGGGGTGCCCCTGATACAAGTTTTGCAAATTGTGTAGAGAGAAAATTGTAGAGAGAAACAAGGCATATAAATGCACTTGATCGAGAACAAAGGTCTTCAACTTAGATTCTGGGAAACCGTAGGGTTTCTTAGACATTTGAAAGTAGCTCAGCTAGTGATCACTATTTGCTCAATCATAGCACCAAACTTTTAATAAAATTACAATTCTTATAAAGATCAAATGTTGTTTAATATTTCCAAAACATTTCTTAAATATTTCCCTACTCAACAAGAAAAATTATCTTGAATCAAAACTATACTTCATAACTGACACCTCCTAGCTCTTGATAAAAGAAAGAGAACAGCAAATTGATGTAACTACTGACAATCAATTGAAACTAATTATGCATTTTTAGAATGACATTACACAGAATCCTGAAATTTCCAAAAAAGCTGTGAAACATTGTTAATTGTTTCAACATAAGTGGGCGAAACATCTTTCGCTTCCTGTGCTATGACAAAGGCAAAATTCAGAAACAGATTAGAAGCTGAAGCTGACTGACTGCTTACGTTGCTGATTTAAACAATTATTCCAGACGTGATAAATAATTTCCAATGAAAAATAATCACAGCCAAGTTATGAATTAGCTGAACAGATTGATTTAAAAACTGACTCAGAAAAGTTTGCAGGCTTAAAAGTCAAAACGAATTTAAAAGCAAAAAAACTTTTGTTTTCTTAATACTCCTACAATACATTTACCAATGCATAATAATACATTTTCAACGATACATTACCTAGTAATTCTGATATAGCAAGCAAATTATTAATCTCTCATCAAGTTGTCATATGTATCAGCTACAAGTGTTATTTAACTGCATTGTTTTAATGATAATTTTACAAATTTTAGATAATTGATTCACTGATTGTATTTATATATAGACTTAAAAATTTAGGACGTGTTATATATTTTTAGTACTTACATAAGCCCATTAAAAAACAATGTTGAGAGAAATCTTTAGTAATATCTATACTTCTTAACTTAACGCAGACGTTTCTTACAAAGTTAGTGCACTCTGTGAAACTAAGCAATTCAGTATTAAAATGCCAGAGGCTAGAAAGGGCCTTAAATATAACTGTTCTAGATGTCTTGAAAAACAATTAAATAAATCTTTGAAACTCTTTGACAAGTGCTGCAATTTATGAAAAATAGTCACTGCATCATTTTCCTCATACTCATCCCTCTCCAAGGTCAATAGAAATGAATAAAGTAAAAATAAATGAAGACAGTATGAAGTGCAAAAACGGGAGGGACGGGGGGGGGGGGGGCAAGAGCTTCTGAAACATCGAAAAAAATAGACAAAAAAGCCTATAATATAGTTTTTGAGACTACAAAAGAGGCCCTATATCTAAAATAGCTCATGGCGATATTCGGTTTAAATCCGACCTTGACTATGGGATTTTATATTTTGTCAGTTTTTAATTCACAACATCTATTTATTAAGTTGTATTTATAAGCAATTTTTTTCTTTTTAAACTTTAAGAGGGGTGGCATTTTGCATTTTTGTCCGGGGCGGAAAAACTGCTAGAGCCGCCCCTGGAGTTTAGAATTGCTCTTTGAAGAGGAAAATTAGGAGGGGGTCATTTTCGGAAGGGGGGGGGGGGTCAAAGGGTAATTTTTGAGCAAAAAGGGGGGGGGGAGTGTTCGGCAATTTTTTCGTATCATTAGAAACAAAAAATGCAGTTTCATGCTATATTTGTCTGCTTAAGAGGGGGAGAGTGGATCACGACCCTCATAACCCCTTTTGGATCCCCGCTTGGGACCTTCATTTGGATCAAAACCAAGCATTCTACATCATCCAAAAGTAGCATTGTATTCTTTGTTCAAGTTAGCTGATAAATTGAAAAATGAAGTAAATTGGAAAATATATATATATAATAAATAAATAAATGAAAAAAAAATATGTTTTAGAAATGTATGAAAATAATGAGATCAATTGCTTCCCGGTAGCTAGTATTACAAAAAGTTTCATAAATAATGAAGCCAGCTGGTTACCATTTTTGGATTTTTTTTTTCATTACTATCAGGTAAACTTAAGCAAAATATAAGTAATTGAACCAACTGGATGTCAAATTTAAATTTGTTTTAAAAAAGAAATGCAAGGTAAATGAAAACAATATTCTCGGAGTTAAAGTCTGCTTACTTTTTTTTTGAAATTCCAACTCTTTTACCCCAAAATGATTTCGACTCCTTAGCCCTGGAATATAAACTCCTGAATTATTTTTTAACTAAACTTTGGTTTCCTATTAAAAAGAAATCGATTTCAGAGAGAAAACATTTACTCCAAGCTACTGCGAATCCTAATTTAATCGGTTGTAAATTTGACCAAATAGCAGAGGAGGTTACAGTCCCCCCTTCTATCCTATTAGATAATATACAACTATATAATAGTGTATAATTTTTTTAAATACAATACAATTTTAAATTCATAAAAGTAATGCAGTATTAAAAATGTCAACAATTTCAGTTTTACATTAAGTTTTAAGTATGGAGGTTATAGCCCTTTCTCGGGAGCTGACCAGAGCGGTTGGGAGGCCTTGGGCATAGGCGGACTTACGGGGTGCCAGGGGGTGCCCCCCACCCCCAACGTTTTGCGTAAATTTTGAAAAAAATAAATTAAGCGCATTTTATATGGAAGCAGTATGGAAAATAAGTTATATTTTTTTCATAGCTACAATTCAACTTAATTTACTAGAAAGAGAACCCAAAAATACAACATATTAGGGGAAAACCGCCTATATTGGACCACTGCTTAAATTGGAACTCGGGTTTAAAATTTAGTACAGAGATCTGTGCTACACTTTAATAGTAGAAATATGAAGTTTTAGGAATAAAATCAATGTGTATGAAGTTTCCCCACGCTTCGAACTGTTTAGCGTGAGTTACGGCTAGATTTGTGTTGAAAACGTGCGAAATCTTATTTCGCGGACTTGTTTCTAGAAAGATAACTCAAAAACTTGTGAGTTGAGGTAAAATGCTGTTACAGTATTATAATTTGTGTTTAATAAGGATTACATCGATGTATTTACATGCACGATTGTAATAATTTTTAACAGAGCAATGAACTGAAGAATTAAAAAAGGCGTGTTTTCCTTTATTGGACCGAAAAAATTTTCCTATATTGGACCGGTGGCCCAATTTAAGAATATGATTTTAAATAAGACTTTTTATTAATCGTAACATAAAATGAGTGACTTATCTTATTTAATAGCGTAGTTAAAATTATTTTAAGCATACTTTAACACCTATTCACGATATTCATTTAAACTTTTTTATCAAGCACATTTTTATCAAGCAGAAACTGCAACTTCTTAAAATGTATGTTTTTTTACTCTTCATCTATTTAGCTGCAGTTGCGGGTTGTTAAACATAGTTAGTAACTTAAATAAAATTTATGCTGGTTTACTGAGAGAAAAAATCTGAAATTCTTCGATATTTTCGAAAAGATTTTAAAAGGAAACAATTTATATGCTACTAAAATGTTCAATTTAGATAAAGCCGGTCTTTTCTCCGTTCAAAAGCCCCAAAATATATTGACGTATGGAGGTAAACACCAGGTTGGAGCAGTAATGAGTGGTGAATAGAATTGCAAACTCCCCATGCTTCTTTTCAAAAGATTACGTTCCATGTATGAACTTATCGTAAAAGCAACCCCTGGTGAGAAATATTCTTGTTCTAAAAAAGGTTGGATCACAAACGATAATTCACACAGTTGATACAACATTTCATCAAAACTGTTTATCCAAGCAATGTAAAAAGAATGTCCTTCTATTAATGGATAGTCACAGCACTTACATAAAGAACATTGATGCAATAAACTTGACTAATGAGAACGATATAATAATGCTTTCTGTTTAAGCACATCATGCACGTAGATGTGGTCTTTATTCAGTCTCTGTCTACATATTTTAATCGAGCATGTGATACATGGAGGCAAGAACATCCAATGAGATCCATTATCTAATATCGCATAGGAGAACTGTTGGATAACTCTTATGGGCAAACCGCAATCAAGGCCATGGTAAATGTTGTGAGTTGATTCCAAAGAAACGGAGTTTGGCCTGCTAATTGACATGTGTTTAATGACATTGATTTGTCTGCAGCAGAATTAGAGGTAAGTAGTCCAGATAAAACTACTCAAAGGGAACAGGTTACATGTTCGGTGTAAGTTGTACACCATGTACAAGAACTAGCGACGACTTAACTTAGTACAAGTTCTGCCAAATCGTCGGATAGTTCTCACCAAAACATGATTGTCAACTCCAACTATGATTTTATAAAGTCTGCTCACAAATTTCCTTTACCTTAAAAAATAGAAGGAACAAGAAAGAAGACTCTCAGCAATCATTCTAACGCCGTATAAAAGAGGCATAGAGCAGAAAAAGTCACACAACAAGAAGCAAGAAACTACACAAAACAATTGTTATTGCAATATTTGTTATAGAGATGAAGTGCAAAACATGATTAAGTGTATGAAATGCCATCGGCGAGTTTATCAACATTGCCTAAGTAAGGCCGAAGCAAAAGAAATTCTATTGCAAATCCTGGAAAATAGCTGCATAGTTCAAATATAAATTATTCTATGATTTCCTGGTACGGTCCAATTTAGGAAGCGCATGGTTCAATTTAGGCTCATATATTCCTAAATTGAACTTTTGCAACTTTTTATAAGATAATTTTTTAAAAAATAATTTTCATATTTTCAGAAAATATAAGCTCCTAGGGCGGTTCCTGATTAAATTTAGCTTACGATGTCCTATTTGACATTTCTGTTTTGCTTCACATTGAGCGACACAGGCCTCCTGTTCTTAGGGGGTCCAATATAGGCGGTCTTCCCCTATGTACTTCAGAGGTTCTCAAAGTTCAGACTTCCACGGACCTCCTCCTTAAAATTACTAATTTTACGCCCCCCCCTCCTGTGCGCCAAAAAAAAGCTTGATTTGATAATTAAAAAAATTTTTTTTGATCGTTCCGGTAATTCGGGGGGGGGGGGGGGGGGGCGGAAACCACGGTTTGTTGCACTCCCAAAACTCACAGCATAAATCCGCCTATGGCCTTGGGGGTAATGACCCCTCCCTTGAACTATCAAATATAGCCTAAAGTTGCGATTCTGGCACTTATACTTCGAAAAAATCACCTAATATCTACATTTTTTTAAAAAAAAATTGCACTTTGACTTCTCCCTTTCCGAAAATGACCCCTCCTCAACTAGAAGCTGGATCCGCCCTTGCTCTTTTACCACTCCCCCATAGTTCTACTGTGCATTTTTATTAAAGAACAACCAAAATATAAATTAATAAAGGTGCTAAATTAACAAAACTGTAAAACTAGCTATTTTATGGTTGATTACTGTAAACTAGCAATTTTACAGTTAACTACTATAAAATTAGCAATTTATCCAGTTTATTACTGTAAAATTATTATAAAATTAGTTGTATTATACTGTAAAAACATTCATTTATTACAGTGTGGACAGTTTATTTAATTAAATTATAGCTCCATGTTATAGAAATAGATGGGCATACAAAGCAATAATTACGAGGAAACTATGTGGTTTGGTGGATGGGGCGGTTCAGTGCAAAATCAGAAGCTGCAGAAGCATTCTACTCTACATCGCTGAAAGTCCTTCCCATTCACGCCATCAATTGTTGAATTAAATGTTTCTGTTTTTTCGCTCTTAGCATTTGCATTCATTGCACAGTGAATCATTCCATTAAGTAATGAGACTGACTTCGTTTTCCGAAAAGTGATCGACGTTTCCTCTATTGGATATTTTTGTTTTACAGGATGCGAACAACAGGGAGAAAAGGGAATAAGAATGATAGATCAGAAAGAAATGCGACGATCGCTGTGCTATTGGGAACACCTGTTGTTTAGAAGCTGAATGCAATCGAAACAGCATACGATTCAGACCAATCAGAGTCATCACACAATTCGGTACTCAACATCATGAGTAGCTATTTTTATTGAGTAGATGATTAGTTGAGTAGTTGATTAATGAGTAGCTATTTAGTTATAGCCTATATAGTTTAGCCCATAGAACAAAGGTAAGTAAACTAAACACTTTGGGCTTTTCGATGTTTTGCATATGCAATGTTCTAAACATTCTTAGCATCCTAATAAAGTTACGTGTCATAAGTATACGTAATTAGCATAATCGTATTTACTTGTATATTATGTAACTGTCATGCTTCTTATATTCAGGTTTATGTCCGTGTTCTGTTGAATTTTTTTTGAATCATTGCATTTTAATCCCTTGACACCCAAACTTTTTTTTTTTTCAAGTGGGTACATATAGACCAGAGTTTAGTATAAATTGAGATGTTCACATTTCTCTTGAAATGAACTGGGAATATTGTTATTTGTCTCCAAGTTATGCATTTTATTTATATTTATTATTTAAAATCTTGTTGAGCGCGCAACGCAAAACTCTGCCCACATTTCGTCAAGTGCTAGAAGTCATTGCATTAAAAGTCAGGGCGAACCTTATACCCGAAAAAGAAAACATAGAGCTCCAGACAGAGAGCAAAACAAGTAAAAACTATTGGACTTTGCAGCATGAGTAGCTATATTTTAGCTCAAAGAGAAAACACTTATCAAATGGTATGTCCTGATGATACAATTCATAAATGTCTTATAGGTAATAATAAAATAAAAATTACTAACATTTTGCAGGTATCACATCTTACGAGAGGGCCGTTTATAAGATTTGTGAAACTTTTTATTAGAATTTAGAATATGATTTCACACGCAATATTATTCGAAAACAATTCTGTACCTCAGAACCAGACTAACGTAAGTCCATTTTCGTCATTTTTCGGTAGAGGGAAAAAACGATTGTCGAATACATCGTTTTTCCCCTCTACTGAAAAATGAGGAAAATGGACTTACGTTAGTCTGGTTCTGAGGTACAGAATTGAAGCTTGCTGCCGAACAACGGCTGAAAAAGCGTAAATGCTGTTGATCAGCCACACGGTTCAATTAAAGACAAAAAATTAATAATAATCATTTGGGATATTCAGTTTTATATCCTTATTTCGCGATTTTCTCCCACATCTGTATTCTCGATTTATTTGGGCTATCTTACCAAAAATTTCTTGAGAAGGAATATTCTGTAGTTCAGAACTATAACGACGTATTTCCAAAAATGACGATTTTCACTTTATAACTGCATTGTAGGTATAATCTTATTCTGCATCGACCCATGAGAACGTTATTCTAAAAAAGAAATTCCTTCCCAATTATTTAGCAAGTTCCTAAGAGCGCGAGTCCTATCCCAGCATGCATCCGACAATCGTTTTCGTTCTCTACTGAAAAGTTATGAAAATTTACTTACGTTAGTCTGGTTCTGAGGTACAGTATTGTTCTTCAATGCCTTCCAGCATAGCAGATGCTTGATCAAGAGTAAATATCATAATTTTTCTGGTCTCATAGAGTCCCCCATTACTTAATTATTTGACTTCTCAATAAATATTGCCACTTTTGTAATGGTGCTATAGACTTATTTTGTGCTTTTTTTTTTGTTTCGAGTTTAATGAAAACGAAAATGTGCTATCCGTATGATCTATAACACAACAATGCACCTCCAAAACTAAAAAAATAAATAAATTATATATGGGTCAATCATACTATCATTTTGTCTTCCATGATGCTGCTATTTCGTCCAAGGACCTTGCCTGCTTTCTTTTTACCTCCCTCACTGTGTTACACAGATATCCGGACAAGATAGACACGCTCTGTAAAACAGAATGTCCAGCCAGTCCGAGTCTTTTTCCGGCTTGGGAACCCAGAGTTATGAATGAAAGTTGAATTCGGCTGAGTCCTTTTGAAGGCCGAATAGCGGGAAAATAATATTTGAGTTGTCGCGGCTTTATTTTCAGGGATGCGATCTTGGTTGGATGAGTTCGAACGGTTTGGTTCCAAGGATTCGAGAATTTCACGAAATCAAGAGGTGAGTTAGCTCTTGGTATTCTCATGCTTAAAAACACGGGGGGGGGGGGGGGGATCGTTTGAATGGGTAAGGGGTTGATGTAGGGTGGTGTAAATGTACTAAGATAAAGTCCTATAAGCAAATCTAAGTCTTTAAACGCTCTTAAGAATTCATTCATTTTAGAGCCGTGAAGTTACGAAAGAAACATTTACAAAATTCTACTAATGAATCGGAAGATGGCAGAGAAAGAAAACATGCCTGCAAAACATGTTTTTTTCTTTTTTTTTTTTTAAGTTTAGAGTGATTGATATTATATATTTTAAAAAAAAAGATAAAACATTTGAGAGTAATCCAACTTTTTTTCTTCATTTTCCAAGATGATTAAATTTTATGAAAAAATACCGAGCGTGAAAATACTGTTAAGAAAACTTGAGTACTGTTAAGAAAACTAAAGAGTTGTGTGATATAATTTCCCATTGTTTGATCATTAATTAAAGACAACAGTAAAAAAGATTAAAAAAGAAGCTCTAGAAACGTTGGATTGCTCTAATTCTGATTGCAGGAAACTTAACGTTTATATATATTTTTTTTTAAAAAAAAGAAAGAAAAACTAATGCAATAAGACTACAAGAAAATAAAAATCAAAATTTTATCATCGTTTCTTTCAGAATAAAAGCAATAGCTGACAAAGCACGTAGAAGCAGAAACAAACTCTTTGAAATTATCACGATTGGGAAAACTAAACCTTTACAATAATCAACGATCGCAAAAATGTACCTTTAACTAAACCGCAATTGCAAAAACGAAACTTTTCGTTTAAAAAATGTACAACACATATTTCTGATCGAGGCTATGTTCCTTGCATTTCAATTTCTTACTTTTTAGCCTACTTTCCCGTAAAAAATAAAAGAAAGACAAAAAAAGTATTAAAAGTAGCTTAATGCATCTAAAAATATCGCCAAGTCCAAAAAATATCGCCAAGTGAAAAAAATAAAAAGGCAAAATGAATATCGAAAAATTAAAAACTTGAAAGTAGGGTATTGAGATGGGGAATTTGTGTGTGTGTCGGTCGGTCTGTCGGTCTGTCTGTCCCCCCCCCTAATAACTTTTGAATGAACATTCCGATTTGGACAAACTTTTTTTTGTTGGAAAGATCTCGGCGAGTATAGCTCATTCCCATATTTTATTTTTCGATTTCAACGATTTTTGGTTCAACTTTGAACCGTTCAAACAACCTGTCCCGCGATGCTAACTTTTGAGTGACCAGTCCGATTTGAACAAACTTTTTTTTTGTTCGAAAGATCTTTTCAAGGATACTTCATTCCCGTATCTACATTTTCAATTTGAACAATTTTTTGTTCAACATTGAACCGTTCAAACAAGCTGTCACCCCTAATAACTTTTGAATAAACAGTCCGATTTAAACAAACTTTTTTTTGTTCGAAGCATCTCGGCAAGGATACTTTATTACCGCATTTAAATTTTCAATTTGAACATTTTTGGTTCAACATTGAACCGTTCAAGCAACCTTTCCCCACCTAATAACTTTTGAGTGAACCGTCCGAATGGAATAAACTTTCTTTTTTGTTCGAAAGATTTCGGCGAGTACAGCTCATTCCCATATTTCATTTTTCGATTTGAACAATTTTTAGTTCAACTTTGAACCGTTCAAACAATCTGTCCCGCGATGCTAACTTTTGAGTGATCAATCCGATTTGAACAAACTTTTTTTTGTTCGAAAGATCTTATCAAGGATACTTCATTCCCGTATTTACATTTCCGATTTGAACAATTTTTCGTTCAACATTGAACCGCTCAATCAAGCTGTCACCCCTAATAGCTTTTGAGTGAACAGTCCGATTTAAATAAACTTTTTTTTTTGTTCGAAGGATCTCAGCAAGGATACTTCATTACCGTATTTAAATTTTCCATTTGAGCATTTTTTCGTTCAACGTTGAACCGTTCAAGCAACCTTTCCCCACCTAATGACTTTTGAGTGAACCGTCCGAATGGAATAAACTTTTTTTTGTTTGAAAGATCTCGGAGAGGCTTTCCCATACATTCCCATATTTCGCTTTTTGATTTGAACCTTTTTTCGTTTAATATTGAACCGTTCAGAAAAAAAATTAACATTAGCGTCTACGGGGAATTTAAGTTGAATGTTGATCCTGAGCTTAAAGTCGGATTTCCTTCAGACTAACTTTGTAAGAAAATGGTTTTGATAAATAATGCTTGTAAAGTACTTTTCTGAGTAATCTCCTGTGAAGACTCTGATTCCGATTCCGAAAAAAAAAATGACTGACTGTGCAGACGATTTTTTGTTTATTTATTCATTTGTTTTATTTTATTTATTATTATTATTATTATTATTATTTTTTTGGCAGACGATGTTTTTTGTAACGAAAATTTTTCACGTACGAGAATATTTTATTCTTTATTTATATTTAACAACTGGCAACGGATTAAAAGTGAAATTCGAGACATTTTATTAACGGACGAGTTTTTTTTTTCTTTTTTTTTCTTTCTTTTATAAAATGTGTTTTGATGCTCTTTGTACTTTTATTCATTTATTTATTTATTTTATTATTATTATTATTATTATTTTTTTTGAAAACGATGGAGGATTTCTTCTACGGAGGAACTGTAACAGTTACACTCTTTAAAAGGTGCGACAATACTTTATTTATTCGTTAATTACTTTTTACGTGTCTATTTCATCTGATGAGAGGGGTATATTTTGCTTTTCGAAATCTGCTCTAAATGTTAAAAAGGTATGCTTGAAATAATTTTCAGTTTCAGATAATGAAGTGAATAATGATCAGATGCGAGAATGCCGATGTCGATGTACGGGAAAGTAGGATCGTTTAGTTCTTGACAGAAGTTCTTGTTATAACTCTTATTTTCAAAACGATAAACGTTGCGAAGCGGTCAAGATGTTTTTTTGACATTGACTTCGGACATTGGCAGATTTAACGTTCACTAGTCACTATTAGCGTACATGGAGGGTCTTCAATCGGCCAGTATCAAACCCAAGACCCTTCTTACTCAAGTCGGTGTCTAACCAATCAGGATATCTCTGTCTTGTAAGCTTATTAAAAATTGTAGCAAATGAAAAGTTTTAGGGGACATTATTCTGTGTAGTCCAGGAGCTAACTCAAAAATCAATAGAAAACTGCAAATCGTGATAAGAAGATGCCACTTGGTAGGAATATTGCTAATGCCTATACAATGAAATTAAGACACAGAGGCACCTTCAAAAACCGTTTTAATCCAAGATGGCGGCGTTTTTCAAAATGGCGGCCAATGCTACTGCTTTTTAAATATGAATCATACAAAAGAGGTCTTTGTGTCAAATTATATGTTTTTCTGGTCGAGGATTTCATTTTGCACGTGTAAAATTTGATAAATGATCATTTTTAATGTTTATCTGTTTATTTTCTTTAAGAATTATATTGTTTACAAGAAAAAAGAAAACTACATGCAATATACAAGGTTCATCAAAAAAGCAGCCGACCTTTTATCGAAGAAAAGAAACTGTCCAAACCTAGGGCGTTGGTTACCTAACCCTCCTCAAAGCAGTCTCCTAAGAACTGCACACACTTCTCCAAGCGGTGCTTCTATTGTAAGAAGCTTTCGGAGATGGCCTGTTTTGGAAGAAAACGTAACTCTGCTACCGTTACAGCCACAATGTCCTCTCTTGTTTGAAATCTTGTTCCTTTCAATCATCTCTTGAGTTTGAGAAACAACCAGAAGTTGCAGAGGGCCATATCGGGAGAGTAAGAACCCTGTCGAAACACAAGAATCTGGGTCTTCTCCAAAAGACTTCTGAGTTATGTGTCAGAAATATGCTGGAAAATCGTGTTTAAAAGCAGTTTTCATCTTCGTAATGGTTTTAACTTGGTTGTCGCCAGTTTCTATAAAAATTTGATGCAGTAGCGCTGCTCCAGTTGTTTCGTCATTTTCCTTTAAATTAAAAAAAAAAAAGGAAGATGAAGGAATGAAAGGAAAAAAACAGGATGAAGAAAAAAAAAAAAAAAACAAAAAAAGGGGGTTCGCAATGCATTTCTTTCGTCGAATACAGTTTGCTAGACAGACTTTAGAAATGGAAAAAAGTGTCTATGTGCACAAAGGTATAAGGCCAGAGCATACAAGCGTACTTAATTCAGGTTCATCAGGTTTTCAAGTGCTTTCACACGGAGCTTTGTCTAAAAATTAGCACCGCTTGTTGAGAAATTCAAGTCACTCACTCTCTTTACTCTATAAGGTACCTTAGTTATTAGTATAATCACAAGTTTACAGGGTGTAACGGTATCAGGTGTAGACGTTAAAGGAAATGGTATGGCTTCGCTCATTGGTGTTACTTGCCGTGGCCATGAGGAAACAGATTAAAAATGAAATTGCATTTTCAAGACATGGTGGAAAACTTCGTCAGGAATATGTTCATTCACATTGTTGATATCTCTTAGTTTTAGCAATATCTTCTTTACCTTATCATCAATAAGTTTGAATAAACTTTGGATTGCTTTTGGAGCAGATTCATTTTAGATCATCTATTGGGAAAGAAAAGTATCTAGTTCACCAGGATTTCATCACCAGGACTTTAACAGCAATATTTACTTCACTGAAAAGTTCATAAAATCAATTTGGATGGTATGGTTGCTGTTTAAAGAAGCCATTGCATCACTTTCATTTATCTCACATTCTCTAAGTTCAATACTGAGAGTTTTTTTTTTTTTTTTTGTAATTGTAAGTGATGCAAGATAATAATTGCTTGTAACCCAAAACTGGGTACTTGGAAGTTGATCACCGATATAGGGTGCCTAATAGCAACAAGTATTACGTAACACTTTCAAGGCTGGACACATTTGGGGCCTTGGAAACAAATGCATGTGCAGTGTGCACTTTCTCCAAGTGAATGGCGGTTGGATGATGTAGCTTGGGAGCTGAAATTTTCGAAGTTATCGGAAATTTCTGATTCATGAATTGAGCTAATAAAATGCACGAGCTAAGTTTGCAAAAACGAGTGTAGCTGCAAAAATGTTGGTTTATCTTGCACGCTATTATGTAAACACAAAAACGAATGAGAACAACGAAGCAGTGTTCAACACACGACGCGATACTTATGCACTACATATTAATAACATTTTTTATATATTGGCAAAATTTGATAACATTCCTACTTTCTCACTGGTACTTTAGAAAGCACTTACATACAAGGGCTGTTAGAAATGTATACGACCTTTTTTCTCCTTAAAAACTTGATGGATACGAATCAAGTGCGTGTACGGTACGTGTACTGATCTTGTACCTTTTGGGCACATGAGTGATTTAATTCCGGTCTGTCTGTAACGTCAGTCACTGACAACCAGCATTTGACTGGTGTAATTGGTTATGATCTTGGTTTTTTCCCCTTCACAGAAAATTCAAGGAAAAAGACGACACAACTGGAGCAGCGCTACTGCGTGAAATTTTGTTAGAATTTGAGTTACAGCCAAGTTGAAATCATTCGGAAGGTGCAAACGGCTTTCAAAGGTTATTTCCTGCCCTGCACATTTTTCACACTTGATCCAGAAATCTTTTGAGGAAAACCAGGCTTTTATGATTCGACAGGCTTTTTACTCTCCTGATGTATTCCTCTGCTACCTCTGGCTGTTTCCCGAATTCATGAGACGACTAAAAGGAAGGATATTTCAAACGAGAGATGACATTATGTGTCGGCAGCAGAGCTATACTTTATTCCGAAACAGCCCTTTTTTTAATGCCCCTAACAATAGCAGCGACTCTAGGAGAAGTGTGCGGTAGGAGACTAATTTGTGGGTGATTAGATTACCAACGGTCCAGGATTTGACATTTTCTTTTCTTCGGCAACAGGTGGGCTACTTTTCAAAAAACCTTGTATTTTGCACGTAGTTTTTTTTTTTATTAATGATGTAATTCTTTTTAAAAATTAATGAATAAACATTAAAATGATCACTTAGCTTATTTTCAACGTACTAAAGGAAATCCTTGACCTTAAAAACATATAATTTGATACAAAGACCTCTTTAGTATGATTTATAATTAAACAACAATAGCATTGGCCGCCATTTTGAAAAATGCCGCCATCTTGGATTAAAACGGTTTTTGAAAGTGCCTCTGGGTCTTAATTTCATTGTATAGTTATTAACAACATTCCTACCAAGTGGCACCTTCTTATCATAATTTGCAGTTTTCCTCCAGTTAGCTCCTCAACTAGTGCAATTTTTTCAATTTTTACATACTCTTTTTCCCTTCAAAAATATTTCGCTCTGAATTTTAATGCATAAGAAAACAAAAAAATCAAAATACTTTCAGTAACAAGGTGTCCTTGCAAAATATACATACTGGTTTCAAGGAATATCTATATCATTTTACCTTTGTGATTTAAACATACGTATTTAATAAAGATAACAGCCTTTATCAAAATTTATTCATGAATGTAACAAACATTTCAGTGTAAGGAAATGTTTCTCATAAAAAAACGTTTCAAATATTGAAATACAACGTGTAACAATGTAACATGCATGGAATATATATTTATTAGCTTTCTGCATACTGTGACTACTAGACCGCGAACTTTTTGAACGACAGTCGTCCTTTTGTGCTTGACCTGGATGAACTTGAAAATCATTCTTTTTAATTGTTTTTGTTAGCTTAATTGAATAAAGAGGTGACCCGTATGCATTTGCAAATGAAAAGAATCGTAAGAGGCTGAATAAAATTGGCGCCAAATATCAGCGAATAGTTTTATAGAAGATGGTACTCATGAGGTAATATTGTAGTGAATATTTACAAGGACATTTATTGTACAGCAAGTACATTTATTGATAAACTTTCTGAAACCGCGTAAGTTACATCATAACATTATCAGAAAGCTGCTAATTATTATCCCCCCCCCCAAAAAAAAAGAAAGAAAATGAGGTGAATTTTTCCTGACGAATTAGTTTTTTGCAGTCGCGTATTTCGGTTTTCAAACAAAGTGTTTTTTTAATTACGTTTTGAAGCATTTCCATTTCAAATTTTTATGCACTGTAGTTGATTAATCCCTATTTCTAAAAGTTACAATTTTTCATAAATTTCAGGCAATATTTTTTGATTTTTGGTCACATAAAATGTACGGAGAGATCAGTCATAACCTCTGGTACAAGTTAAAAGTTATACTATTACAATGAAATGATTATAATACTACTCATTATTTTAGATTAAAATATGTATGAGAAAAAGGTTTCTTAACTTGTGTAACAACAAACGGAAAAAGCAAAGATGTGTGTTTTTTTTAATAATAATAATAAATAAAACACATTTCAGTCAATTTTTTATTTTAAGGGAAAAAAAATTAAAAGCATGGATGGAAAGACCACCAACTTCACAGTAAAATATGATTTGACACAATTAAAAAAATAATGAGAATTCTAACGTGGTACTCTGTTGCTCAGATATATTGCGTAATTAAAACATTCTACTCTTAGATTTCAATTTTAAAAGGTCTGTACTTGCATACTAAGTTAATCAGAAGATGAAAACTTAATGTTTTTTAGTGTTCCGCGTCCAGTCTTGTTGTAAAAGGCAGTACACTGCAAAAAATAAACTGTTGTTTCTACAGTATAAAGCTGGCAGCAGAGATTCCAGTTTAAAACTGCAAAAGCATAGTAATAAACTGTAAAACTAACTGTATTACAGGTTATTACTGTAAAATTATCAATTTTACGGTTCATTACTATAAAATAATCTGTTAAAAAACAGTATAATACTGGCAGCAGAGGTTTCAGTTTAAAACTAAAATGCACAGAATAAACTGTAAAACTAGCAATTTTAGTTTACTATTATAAAATGAGCAATTTTACATGTTATTACTGCAAAAGTACTATAAAATTAGCTGTATTATACTGCAAAAACAATTTATTTTTTACAACGTAGTGTTGTCAGAGTTAGCAAAAGTAACCTTCTTGTGCAAAGAGTCTGGGAAATCAGTCTACTTAAATCTTAGCCATATTGGTTATCCAGTTACACTCAGGCACATTGAAAATAGCGACCCAAGAAGAAAGCATCGGATTGAAATGAAATTTAATACACATAATGATACAGATGAGAGGTTCACTTGATCTCAAAATCAAGACAATTGAACGAATACAGGGTGTGCAAGGACACACATACAGAGCAACTTCAATAGCGCGTTGGACCACCTCTAGCTGCAATTCATGCCGCCATACGGCCCGGCATTGAGTTGATTAGACGCCTGATGTTGTCCTGAGGCAGATGGGCCCACAAATTTGTAACAGCCAACTCCAAATCACGCACAGAGTGACACGACGGCATCTGACGTTTTACCTGATCCCACACATGCTCTAAAGGGGATAAGTCGGGGGAGCGGGCCGGCCATGGAAGAGTCTGAAAATGACGTAGGAAGTCTTGAGCAACTCTTGCTGTATGCGGACGAGCATTATCTTGCTGGAAAATTGCCCCTGGGAGACCATTTAGGAAAGGTCCTACATGGGGTCGAAGAATATTATCAACGTACCGTTGGCCGGTTAAGTTTCCACGCATCACAATTAGATTGGACCGGCTATCATAGGATATGGCCCCCCAGACCATTACACCAGCTGTGCGGGCAATGTGACGTAGAACAGTGTGGGAGGAATTGTACCGCTCAGCTGGGCGCCTCCACACCGGTATACGGTTATCATCAGTCCCTAAAACAAACCTAGACTCATTACTAAACACAACTTTTTGCCAATCTGTGATATTCCTCAATTGATATAGCCTTATACCGGTGTGGAGGCGCCCAGCTGAGCGGTACAATTCCTCCCACGCTGTTCTACGTCACATTGCCCGCACAGCTGGTGTAATGGTCTGGGGGGCCATATCCTATGATAGCCGGTCCAATCTAATTGTGATGCGTGGAAACTTAACCGGCCAACGGTACGTTGATAACATTCTTCGACCCCATGTAGGACCTTTCCTAAATGGTCTCCCAGGGGCAATTTTCCAGCAAGATAATGCTCGTCCGCATACAGCAAGAGTTGCTCAAGACTTCCTACGTCATTTTCAGACTCTTCCATGGCCGGCCCGCTCCCCCGACTTATCCCCTATAGAGTATGTGTGGGATCAGCTAAAACGTCAGATGCCATCGTGTCACTCTGTGAGTGATTTGGAGTTGGCTGTTACAAATTTGTGGGCCCGTCTGCCTCAGGACAACATCAGGCGTCTAATCAACTCAATGCCGGGCCGTATGGCGGCATGAATTGCAGCTAGAGGTGGTCCAACGCGCTATTGAAGTTGCTCTGTATGTGTGTCCTTGCACACCCTGTATTCGTTCAATTGTCTTGATTTTGAGATCAAGTGAACCTCTCATCTGTATCATTATGTGTATTAAATTTCATTTCAATCCGATGCTTTCTTCTTGGGTCGCTATTTTCAATGTGCCTGAGTGTATTTGCTGTTTGTCATCACGTCTGTTTACATACTTTGTCCGCAGGATGAAAACACTTTATATACCAAAGACACGGATGCATTTTAAACTTTTTCCTGAAAATCGAAAAACAAATGAACACTTAAAACTATAGATATTGATTTATTTAATGATTTGGCAACAGATGTGATGTGTTGATCTCTGCTCAAGACAAACAATTGAGAAACACTTGAAAGTTAACATAATAAAGTAAAAAGTATGCATTTGTTATAGTAGCTTCAAACAAAATACCATCCAGAGAATAAACCCATGAACAATTAAAATGTTTTTGCTGCTTCCAGATGAATTAATTGGTACTCTTTTTTCTGCCTACCCACTGTAAAAAATGAATGCTGTATTTACAGTATAATACAGCTAATTGTATAGTAATAAACTGTAAAAATTGCCAATTTAACAGTAATAAACTGTAAAATTGCTAACTTTACAGTACTAAACTGTAAAACTACTAATTTACAGTTTATTACCGTGCATATTACAGTTTTAAACTGGAGCCTCTGCTGCCAGTATTATACTATTGTTTTTACAGTATAATATAGCTTAATTTTACGGCAATAAACTGTAAAGTTGCTTACTTTACAGTAAGAAACTGTCAAATTGCTAGTTTTACAGTTTATTACTCTGAGTTTTAGTTTTAAATTGGAACCTCGGCTGCCAGGATTATACTGTAAAAACAACAGTTCATTTTTTGCAGTGCAAACGTGACTTATCACTCCGGATACAGTCATTCATTTTGAAATATTGAGTAGCATATTAAAATCTGTTTTATGTTTTTTGCTTAGAGCCCAGTATTTTGAATATATCCAGGGCCGTGCTTAGGGGGTGGCAAACTGTGCCGCCGCACAGGGCCGCTAAAATATTTTGAAATTTCGGGGCCACTAAAATATTACTAGAGAACAAAATATTTTTGTGTGTGCGTCGGGAAAAAATTTAAAACACACACACACACACACACTTTTTCCTTTTTTATGGATTTTTTTTTTATTACTTACCTTTTACTACGTACCGTGGTTTGCATACATGTTGAATACAAAAATTGCTAATTCCGAAACACTCCCGGAGTATAATCTGAATCCTCCCTTCCCTTAATATTATCGAAGTCATCTAAAACATCCCCCCCCCCCACTTCTAAACTTCAATCCCGAAAAGTTGTGGGGAAGGGAGAGAATTCTTCGGGTTGTGCTGAACCTCTGTCCTCCTGACATCACCAGAGACCATTTAACTTGACTTCTCCCTTCCCCTAATATCACCGAAGTCATCTAAAATTACGTTTTTTTTTTTTTTTTGAACAATACCGAAAAATTGTGGGGAGAGAATTTTCGAGGTTGTGTCCCCCAACTTCTTTCCTCCTGGCATCATCAGAGTTCATCTAAAAATAGCTTTTTTTTTTGGAATTGCAATTTCAAAAAATGTTTCTAGGAAGTGTTCCGAAAACATTTCTGTCCCAAACGTCATCAAAGTCCCCCCCCCCCTTTTTTTTGCCTTTAAATCCCAAACATTTCCGGAGAGAGGAGCCCTCACCCCAACGAAAACATAATTGAAGATTGCGAAAATTCCATATTTTGAGATTATCGTAACAGTGCCGATGTGTAGGGCCCCTCAAATAAGCAATCGCCATTCCTTTGTATCCATCCTAACATTCTAAAATTGCTGTGATTTTTTGAACTCTTCATGATCAATTTACTATGTTCACCGAGGAGTGTTTTCAAAAAAAAAAAAAAAAGATAATAAGACTTTAACTAATTGCAATAACTTAGCGTTGGAATTAGACGATGTGAATGGAATCTGTTTATACACAGAGTTAAAAGTTCTTATAAATCTTAACCCAGAGAAACTTTATTTTCAACCACTTAAATATTTGTTTGATAACAGTTTCCAAAATGTGCTTACTAAATTTTGTAATTACTGTGCTAATTTTACAAACTGTTCTAGTTACAGTTGCTTCGTCAGAACGTTCATTCTGAAAACTTAATTTGTTTAAAACGTATTTAAGATCTATTGTATGACAAATGCCCGTCTTTAGCACTAATATCGATTGAAAATGATTTTTGTACTTTCTTAGATTTTTTCAAACTTAATTGAGCAGTTTTCTGCTCAAAAAGTTAGAAAAATTAGTTTTTTTTTATTTTAATTTATTTATCTCCAGATTTTTCTACTTTCGAAATAAATGTTTGTTTTTGATAAATTTAGTTGTGTCCATGTCTTTTCTTCCTTTTTATTTTTAATTCACATAATATAGCAATGTTATAATAACATGTCAAAATAATTGCCGGTTTTTATATGCTGGGATTGGTGTGGGTTGATGTATGTAATAATTTAAATGTGTTATGTTTTAGGCGAGAGAAAATAAAAAAAATCTGGTATGGACCCCACACTACTTCTTTTTGCGTGTAAATTTCTTAGTAGTTGCCTTAAGTGTTAAAAAGAGTGCTTGGAGTGATCAAGGTAACAAATCAAATATTTACTCAACTAATCTGCCACAAAACAATGCAAAAAATATTTTACAATGGTTAATTTTCTAAATATTGCCGATTTTAACATCATTCAGTGGATTTTTCGCAAAATATCGCCAATAGCGCCAAATTAAACCCAAATTCAAGAAATTTTTTTTATCGCTAAATTTGTCGCCGACTTGGCAATATGTCGCCAAGTTGGCGTCAAACACTTGGCGACCAAAAGCTTGGCGATATATCGCCAAGTGGTCGTCCCAATTCATATCACTTGAGTTTGCATTGAAATTAACATTGATTTACCCCAAAAAAGGGGTAAAACACCCCCTTGGGAACATTCGAATGCACCACAAGGGGAGGTGCACAACTAGACCATCCTCAGAGCCTACATACCAAGCTAGAAGTTTCTACGGCATATAGTTTTTGAGTTATGCGACATACATACGCACATACGTATACACAGACGTCACGAGAATACTCGTCGTAATTAACTCGGGGGTGGTTGAAAATTATTTTTCGGCTGGTTATATGTTGGCAGGTACATATGCACGTGCTGACAGGTCGAAAATACGACTCAACATTCATTCAGGGGCGAGCAAAATCAAAATTTTGACCCAAATTTGAGGAAAAATTTTTTCGCGATCACAATACTTCCTTTACTACGTAAAAGGAAGTAAAAATTATTATTTATATCGACTATTAAAAC
This sequence comes from Uloborus plumipes, assembly GCA_038373865.1. Taxonomy (NCBI): domain Eukaryota; kingdom Metazoa; phylum Arthropoda; class Arachnida; order Araneae; family Uloboridae; genus Uloborus; species Uloborus plumipes. The sequence continues at coordinate 100,455 of JAXGGA010000977.1, forward strand.
AAATTTTGCACAGGGCCGCTAAAACTCTAAGCACGCCCCTGCCTGAATTAAAAGTTTAATTTATTGAAGTTATTCAATGTTTATCTAAAAAATTAAAGGCCTTAAAATTGGAAATCGGTGAGGAGCGACTAATCACCGTCTGTGAACAACAATTCCATCACTAAATTTCATGTCCCTTCCTCAATCTACAATTTCTGTGTATTCTTTCAGCTTCATTGACGGTTATATCAGTTGACACAAACTCCTGTCTTTTCTGAGGTTGACTCTACTCCTCCCCCCCCCGCGTTTTTGGTGAAGACTATGATATTTTTGTGTAATTGGCGCACACTGTAAAAAATTAATGTTGTTTTTACAGTATAATACAGCTAATTTCATAGTAATAAACTGTAAAAATTGCTAATTTTACAGTTTATTACCATGCACTTTACAGTTTTAAACTGGAACCTCTCCTGCCAATATTATACTGTTGTTTTTACAGTATAATACTGCTAAATGTTACGGCAATAAACTGCAAAATTTCTAACTTTAGAGTAAGAAACTGTAAAATTGCTAGTTTTAGTTTATTTCTGTGCATTTTACAGTTTTAAATTGGAATTTCGGCTGCTACTATTATACTGTAAAAACAACAGTTCATTTTTTGCAGTGCATGGACATTATGTGCTCTCCTCAGTAATAAAGCCTTACATAAATGATTTTCTTAAAAAAATATTCTTGCCTATAAGAATCATTTCTAACGCTTATAAACGTACGAAATGAAATGTCACGGAAGTATCTGTTTCTGACATCAAAAATAAATTACCATTAAAGGAGCGGAAAAATTGTTCAAAAAAAAATTCTAGAGGCCAAATTTAACCTACTGAGAAACGCATTCCTTCTAAAGAGGGTAAATTTGCAAGAAAATCTTTTTTAACATTCATTTTTCCACTAAAGTAAATGAGCAGAAAAAGTGCAATAAATTTTTCCATCTAGAAGCCATCACCGAAACTGGCTTTACCGCGGCAACCCCCGCCGATCCATTATTGGCCCCTTTTGTCTTACATAATTGTTCATTGTGCTACCACCCGCGCCGCGTAATGTTTAATTCGCTTCTTTCCATTTTTCTCTCCGACGTTTTCAAGAATATTTAAGTCCATACTGCAAGTCACGCTAGAAGACTCGGGAAAATATTTATCATTTATCTCATGGGATATGTTTCAACCGCAAAATTATGGTAAATATTTTTATTTTCTCTCTTCGAAAATTAATTTACTCTCTTGTAATTAGTATGTCTCGATACAAGCTTTTGAATATTACGTTTTTTAAAAATAAATGTATTTTGTTGACTGAAACTTTGTACTGAAATCGGAAATTTTATGTAAATTAAGAAAGTAATAATGTGCAGGAAAACTGAATGAAATTTTGAAAATCTAATAACTTGAACTCTTACTTTCGTTGTGTGTTTACGTGTACCGGAGAAGTTTGTTTTTAAACGAAAATGCGTTTTTAGACAAAATTTTGTTAGAAATATAATGCCAGTCTTAAGATAACTATTTCAGGAAAATGAGAATTTCAAAATTTTCAGATGAGATTTTAATTATTTCAATTTTCAGTTGTATTCCTGAATTCAGCAGTTTTTTTTTTTGGTTCAAAATTACTCTCTAAAATAGTGAGTATTTGTGAAGGTATTTTCGGAAAATATTCGACAATGTTACGAGACGTATGATGAATTTTCGAATTATGTAAAATATAGGAATTTATTTAGAGAAAAATGAATGAATAAATAAATGAATAACCATGTAAGTATACAATTCACATTGTAAGGGGTACATACGTGCAGCAAAATTTGTATAAACGTTTCTCGGAGTTCCAAGATACCTGTTAATCAAAAAAAAAAAGAAAAAAAAGCTCTAGACCTCATTTTTTTCTTTGTACTAACAGCGCAAAAAGTAATGAGCTATTTGGTTTTATGTGAAGTTTATTGGGGGAAAAAAACCCGTTGTGATTAAGAAAATTTTATTGACAAATGTCCAAATTGAAATTAATAGCAAGGGTAGTGCAAATGGATTTCTTTAATTTGAAGTGAGGGGGGGGGGCTGTATAGGTTCTATGAATGGCCAATGCTGATTTAAATAAAAAAACTTACAGGTATTTATTTATGAAATTATATTTGTATTTGTTAAATGTCCTTTAGGTCTCATGTTGTTGTTCATGGTCTTGCGTTACACATCATGTCTTGCGCAAATATTTATTATTTTTTTCTAGCAAGCAAATAAGTTTTTGAAATTAAATATTTTGCTAAGTTCACTTTTTGTATTGTTGAAAAATGAATTTGAATGCAAATGGAACATAAATAATGAATTGCACATTTAATGCACATTTTAAATAATGAATTCAAATTTTTAGTCGGAGCTGAATGATTAATCAAATGCATAATTTGGTATTTCCAATGAAAAAAAAAAGAGTTGACTTGCTAAGATTTTTTTTCTATTTGCTTTTTTTAAAAATAATGTTCAGCTACTTTTCCTGGTACTACAATTCTGTCCTTCTTTAAACCATAATCAATGACCAATATTAAATTTCTGATTTTTAGTACATTGCAGAAAAAATGGTCAAGTGATTCTAATAACTTTTTAACTATGTAATTGAATCGCGTGAAATAAAGGATTTTTAAGCGAAGATATCTTTTTTTGTAACTGATTTATTATTCAATTGCATGATACTTAGTTTTTATTTTATATGAAATAATTATTCACTTAATAGCTTGGAAATTTTTTTAGACGCTGCGTTTTTATTATAGAAATAGCCGAATATACTGAATAAAGAAGTATGAAAGGGAGTTTCTTACGTATAAGAAGCCGAAGTCAGGAGAACGTCAAAATATTGTTGGTTACTGATGCATAGGAATTTGTCCATCTAAAAGGACAGACATGTTTGGTTGTTACATGGACATGACCACATTATATTCTCGTTTCTTTTGAAATAGCCATAGTCTTTAAAGTACGCTGTGATTAATGCATGGGACAAATGGGCACTGGCTTAGGGCCCCACATCTTTTTGAAGTTACATTATATATGCACTACACTGCAAAAATTGATCTGTTGTTTTTACAGTATAACACTGACAGCAGAGGTTCCAGTTTAAAACTAAAATGCACGGTAATAAACTGTAAAATTAGCAATTTTGCAGTTTATTACTGTAAAATTAGCAATTATACTGTTTAATACTGTAAAAGTAGAAACTTTGCAGTTTATTCCTGTAAAATTAGCAATTTTTACGGTTTATTACCATAAGATTATCGATATTATACTGTAAAAACAATGTTCATTTTTTACAGTGTAGAATTGAGATTTATAAGGCATTCCATATGAAATTATTAAAAACCAGAGATGTGTTAAAATGTGTTTGGTTCCCCGCTTTTGTTGAACGTCTCTAATCGTGGTTTAAGTTAAACATTCAGTACATTTGCATAGCACAACAAGTTATTTCATTGAATTCCATTAAAATTATTCTGAAGCTAACAGAATTACATTAATATTGTATTTAATTTATTGAACAAAATTCGAAGTACATTTACTATTTTCAATTTCAACAACTGAATAAGTAGCTTCTCCATAGATTTTTGCTTGGAATTAGCGGTGAGAACAAATAAAGTGCATATTGAAGAAGCAAAGATGAATATTAATGTGGGTGTGTATTATGGGTTAAAATAGAAAACACTAAAAAACAAAAACTGCTTAAAATATTGTGAAGATATGTAATGGGAATTGTGGTATGTTATGCAGGTAGAAGAGGGGAAGGGGTGGAGGGCCAACATGAATAGGACTAGTGCTTCATTATGATTTGATCACTGTTTTGAAGAGGGAAAAATGCCTAAGGGCCATTCCATGAAAAGTGAAACCAATTGGTCAAAAATTCATATTGAAGTTATGTTGCTATGTTATACATCATTTTAAAGCTTAAGATGTATATTTTAAGAATCCTGCATTGATTTTTTAGTGAGAGTTAGAATAATACTTGCTTTCTTACTTGGAAGTACGATATTCACGAACTTGTAAAAATCAGAAAAAAGAACACATTTTCAAATGCATATTTCTCATCGAAAAATAAAAACAAAAATAACTACTTGTAGCACTATTTTAACTACTAAGACGGTACTATAATAATATGCATTAATTAATTTCTTTTGAATTGATCTAAATGGTGTAATTGAAGTTTGAAAAAAAGAAGTTTGATGTTACGTCTGTAACAAAAAAGAAGCAAAAGTTGTCATTACGTCCTAAAAAATCAAAATAAAAAAAAACCCTTCATGGTCCTTTTGGCAAATTCTTAGAGTAATTGCCCACCATAGTTAAAAATATTGCAACTGATTTAGTTCTTAAATTAATGCTGTTACAGACGTAACATTTCGGACATAACAAATGGCTCTATGTTACGTCCGTAGCAAAAGTAAATTTCTAATTAAATAGGTAAAAAGCACAGGATGAGCAATACATGCATATAGCATAATATGATACGAGTACTAAAGTTTCTGGTATTCTGATTTTGAAATTTTTAATTATGTCGGCATGTAATTGAAATTGATTTCTTAAGATTAATAAAATACACATATGGTATAACTGATTATAATTTATACCTCAACTGGCATTTCTTTTGCTACGTCACATGGAAAGGGAGCTGTGGGTGGAGTTGGGGGTATGGTCAAGCACCAGGTTTGGCAGAGAGTAAGATCTAGAACAGCATTTGTCAACGACGCTCTTTCCTTTTTTCAGTGTGCAAACTCCATTGCAGAAAAAGTTAAAATTATTTATATGCCCCAGGAAAATGTTTTAAAGCTGACGCCAAAATTGGAAGAACGGTGGGCTAACATCGCGAATTTGCCAAAAGCCCGCGAAATGCATTGTTTTCGAACAGAATACGAAAATGCCGTTCGAATTTCGAGAACGTCGGACGAAAAAGGACACATTTTTTCATTCAAAAAAAATTATCAAAATTGAACAACTGTCACCAAGAAGGTTAAATTTTAGTTTGGTACTAGTATTCTGCTATATCATCCAACATTTTCAAATTTTTAAGTTCTCCTAAGACCAATCACTGATTCCAGGGAGGAATTTACTTTTCCCGATTTTTTTATGTAGCAGCCCCATTATGCATTAATTTTCAGAATACAAATAAATAAATTTGTGTAAAGGCCCTTCTAAACTTTTCTTGTGTCAATCTTTCTTGGAAATAATTGTCTTAAGATGCATTAATTTATTTTTACATATTGACATATCGGCATATGCTCTCAACTCCCCCAGACTTACCCAAATTTTCTAAAACTGTTACAGTATAGCTTAAAATATTCAAATAATGTGTTAATTAATGCTACTGTATTGTTTTAGCCCAAAAATCTCTTTTTATTCCTGCTATAAAATACTGTTTTCTACTTTCAAATCAGAGATGTTACGTCTGTAACACCACTTTGTTTCGTCCGTAACAAGTTTATGAATTTTTTTCACAAATTCGGCAGTCAAAATCCACACAATCTTTATGGTTTTAGAAAGCTTGAAGTCTCTAGAACACGTATTAAAAAAAAAAAGTTCAAAATTTCCGTATAATTCAGAGGAATATTGTAAGTTGTATGACATAGTCGAGTTTTTGCTGTTTTGTGAATTACGTCTGTAACAGGCAGTTTTTAATTTCTGTATTTTTTTGTAATTAAGCAATCTGCACGCAAATTTAATGTAGCATAAACATCATCAAGTTACACTACAGGAAAAAAAATTGAAGACTTTCATCAGCCCGAACCAGAATTATTTGTGTTCAAAGTCTGCGATTGTTACGTCTGTAACGATGGAATTGCCCCTAAGTAATGCTATCCCATTCCAAAAAAGGATTGATTTTCCAAAAAATGACTGAATTACTGATAAGTATTCTATTGAATTTTTGTAATAACTTCAAAAGGTACTTGTATATTCAAGGGCGTTACGAGGGGAGGGGTGGAGGCGTTGGGGTTAAACTTTCTCCGGGACGCTTCATGTCAATTTTCTAATCCTGTTGCGCTTATACATCAAAGGAAAAAATAACATGACATGTGCTGCCGACAAACGGTTAAATTATTATTTTGTTTCAAACGTATTAATTAATTAATTAAATGCAATAATTTATTTCGGTTTTTGCTAAAAAACAGCTAAACTAATATTTTTCTTTAAATATAGTAAGCTACTAATTAGATGGAATGATGAAATTACATTCATACGTAAAAGCAATGAAAGAGTATTAACGTTACAAATGTTAAAAATATGCAGTTTCAGATTAAATGAATGGTAACAGCAAAACATATTTTTCTACGAAGTACATTGTGCAGCTGAAATCGTAAACCGTAAAATAGCTGATATACTATAGTTATAGTAACGATAGAAAAAAGAGTGTCTAAACTTAACTGTTTTGAAAACTATCATTTAAGTGAGTTTTTGAAAAAAAAAATTTTTTTTCGTTGTATAATTTTAACGTTGATAAAAGTACGTTAGTAACGATTCAATTCACGCTTGAATATTGTTGTGGTTGTAACAATACAATTCCACTACTGTTTTTCCTTTTAAAAAAAACACTCTGTTACTAACAGTTACAATATTTTAGTATCTATCAACTTTCAATTTTTTCCAAATGTGATACTCTGCCGTGCTAAGCGTAAAAGTGGTATCTGTAGTCAAGCTCAAACCGAGAAAAAAACTCTTTAAAGTGTTGCTTCTCCATGTATTTGATTTGGAGGATATTTTTTCAGAAATTTAAAAAAAATGTTTTTTTTTGTTCTTAAATGACCATAAAACATTGTATGTGGGTAAAATACGTCACAAAGGCGATAACTCAATTTTATTACAAAGTACAGATATGACTTTTGTGCTTAGTACGGCAGTATCCCCCCCCCACACACATTTAACGAATGAAATGTTTCAAATAAAAAAAGTGCTTTGCCTTAAAAAAGAACGTTTTTTAATAGTTTTAATTGACTGGAAAGGAAATGAACACTTAATGGTATATAAAACATGGCATAGTAAATTACTTTTCAACAACGGCATATCAATTCCGTTTGGCTTAAATAAAATTACCTTTTCGTTCACAAACATCGATTTTATTCTTAAGCACTGTCTTCTCTTTAAAATACTAGTAGTTTAAAAATAAAAGTTTTTTAATAGTTTATTAAGTTTTTTTGCTTTACTCAGTAATAGCTCTAACTGCTAAATTAAGTGCTAGCAGCAGACTGATAATAATGATAACAATGTTGAATAGTTTTTCTAAATTTTTCCACAGAAAGTCATTTTGTTGAAAATAACGTACATAAAGTTTCTTCGGTATTTAACAAATTTTAAGCTTCATCAAGTTTTTTCAGCCCTTTCACATATTCACTCTTTTCTGTGCAAACTTCTTTTCATTTATATAAGTCTTTGTAATAGAGGAGCGTGGGGCAAATTAAATAGTTAAGATATGTTGCCTTCTTCATCTGACATGTGGGCTAAAAGAAAAAGAAATAATTTTTTCACGAAATATTTTTCATTTGATTATTAACAATATTTTGCATCAGAGGAATGATTAAAAAACATATATATGAATAACTAATGAAAAAATAAACGAATAAATGAATAAATAAGGAAAAAGTAACGATTAAATCATTAGATAATAAAACAATAAACAAATAAATAATTTAATTCTTGAGAAAAAAATAAATAAATGAATAAATAAGTAAATTAATGAATGAAGGAGTGTGAATGAATTAACTAATAAATGAATAAGTAAGTGATTTAATCAATGAATGAATAAGTGAGCGAAATGAACTATTTCAATTTTCTCCGTGTGCACTTGATTAATGTATTATACACTTAAAATAAAAAATGCCATATCGATTAAAACAGTACTTTGTTGGATATCAGTTCACTTGATCTCTTGATGAATGTTTTCCTAACATTGTTTGTTTCTTACACAAAATATCAGAAAATTAATGCAGTTTAAAAAAAAAACAATATTTAAAGAAGTTAAACATGTGTTTGATATAGATTGTAAAAAGTACAGGATGTAAATAAGTCAGGATTTAATACACAAGGGCCTCTTTTTCAGTGTAAAAAATGGAGATTTTTGTGAAAAGTTCTTGCGTTGAAGAGCTTGTAATTTAAAAAAATGTGCATTCAAATATTTATCCTAGTTTTCGCCAAACTTGCATTAAAACAATTTAGTCTCTGAATATCGTAAAAATGTATTGCTCTTTTTTAGATAATTTAGAGAAAATAGTTTTATAAATTAGAACTTTGACAAGTTTAAAGAGCAGACAGCTCTCTTCGAGGTGATCCTGTGTTACTTCTTTCTCAAACTTTGGAAACATAAATTTCCATAAGTTTGCTGTTCGGATGTAGCTGTTAAGGCTACAGTGGACACAAAAAATGTATATTTTTTAAGTTTAATTATTGATCTATATGTCTAAAACTTTCTGTGCTTGTATATTTATTACATCTAAAAGCATAAAAAAAATGGGTTCAAAAACAATAATTACTTTTTTTGAAATTTAAAATTTTTTTAAACAAAATTTCAAAATGCTCCATGCGTTACATTTTTTCCTTCAAATTTTGATTTTCCACTTAATTTCCAATCATTAGGCATGATTGCATAAATTTATGCATTACATGTAATGTTTTATGAGATAGTATATAAAATATTACATGTAATGCATAAATTTATGCAACCATGGCAATAATGATTGGAAATTAAGTGGAAATTCAAAGTTTGAAAAAAAAAAAAAAAATTGAGACGCATGGAGCATTTTGAAATTTTGTTAAAAAATTTTTTAAGTTTAAATTTCAAGAAAAGTATTCACTGTTTTTGCACCAATTGTTTTATGCCTTTAGATGTAGTAAATAAACAAGCACACAAATCTTTAGACATATACATCAATAATTGAAGAAAATAATTTTTGTGTCCACTGTAGCCTTAAAGCGCATAATCCAGATAGGTGTGTCCAAGTGAGAAAGTTAAAAAAATAAAATAAAATAAAATAAAGTGAAATACGCAGGTCTAAAACCATGATTGATGAAGAAAGTACATATAATTAGTCAATAATTAAACAGATGGGAAGCAGGTGCAGAATTCATAAAACAAAACTCTTGCCAAATGTGCGGTGACAGATTGTTATCTAATAAGTTAAAGTGAAAGAAAAAACGAGAAAGAAGGTTACGAAGAGTAAAACCACGATATCGAAGTGAAAACTTTAAAACTGCGAACTGGAAATTTTCTTTCCCTTTCTCTTCCTTTTTTATATTTTCGAATTAACGAAATTAAAATTTCATAGCTTTTAAATGCAGAATGCTTAGTCTTTTTTTTTCATATTAATCTTCATACAAAGCAGCAATTATATACATTTTGGCATGCTTTCTTTATTTTTGAAATGAAAATATTAATAAAAATACTAGAATTATTTGAAAATAAATGTTTTGCTTTTGTTACTTATTTTCCTACAATACTGGATATAATAATCAAACTAAAGCCCAATATAAACAATGAACATCATGTACGGTATACGCCCAAAATGTCGCGGGCCAAAATGTCGCGGGTCAAAATGTCGCCCGTCCAAAATGTCGCGGGAAAAAATGTCGCCGGTTCAAAATGTCGCGGGTAAAAATGTCACCAGTCCAAAATGTCGCAGGTCCGAAATGTCGCAGGTCCGAAATGTCGCCGGTCCAAAATGTCGCAGGTCCAAAATGTCGCCGGCCCAAAATGTCGCCGGTCCAAAATATCGCCGGTCAAAAATGTCGCGGGCCAAAATGTCGCCAGTCCAAAATATCACCAGTCCACAAAATGTCGCCAGTCCAAATGTCGTCAGACAAAAATGTAGAAGGTCCAATAGTGATACACTTTGTCCCAAAAATTAAAACATACGAAAAGGTTTTTTTCTCCAAATTAGCAAAAGATTGTAAATTGCTGTTGATGAACGTGTGCGGTAACAATAGCATGAACTAAAATTTTTGAAAAATACTATAAAAAATTTACCCTTTCGGTTTGTAACTGTTTCGCGCGTTTTCCAAGAAACAAATAGTTTTTAAATAAGCGTACCTTATTTATTTACAATAGCTTATTTCACCGTGACTCGCTATCTACCAACTTTAAAACAAATAGATTAGCAGCCCAAGACAAGTTTAATTGATATCGAAAAGAAAATTTAAGTGTTAAGAAAGAAGTTGAAGAATAATGAAATGAATAAGACAGATATTACAATGTTTGAAACTTAGCTTTTGTTAAAATTTCTTACATGATGGAAAGCAAGTCTATATTATTTAATAATAGATGTGTTTTTATTTTCTTCTACATATAATGTGTAAAAGAAAGTATTGGATCAGTGAAAAATCGTCAATATGGAAGAATTTACACATTCTGACATGTGCTGAATTCAATTTTACCGTTTATTTTTTTAAAGGAAAGTTTGTAAGTGTGTATCTGCGTGATCCATTTTTTTGGGGGGGGGGGGCGACTCTTCCTCAAAACTTACTGCATGAATTAGAATAAAATTTGGTACTTACATGTACCAATATGTGATTCAGTGTTGATTGGTTTCTGCCGCTAGTTCTTCCAAGGGAGTTTTTACACACAAGAATAATGAAACGTTTTCAGCATAGCGTGATTACGTTCTTTGAAGAAGGTTCAGACTAGGGCTGCGACATTGATGTCGATGTTTTGAAAACATCGATGTTTTTGGAAGAACATCGATATTTTTACCATCGATGTTTGAGGGTCGATGTTTTTCCAACATCGATGTTTTGGGTTTGATGTTGCTTTCGATGTCGATGTTTTATAATCTGGCAAAGAAAGCCAAAGAAAAATATACGATAAGCATACTCATTAAAAAGTTTTCATGTTTAATCAACAGTTGCAATAGAGTGATTCCATACCAACTCACCGAATGGGGGTCGCACGACCAACTCGGATTTTCTTTTAATTTGGCACAGATGTTGATCATATAGAGGCATGGAAAAGTCCAAATTGTTAGGTTCCTGCTCCACTTATTTTCTGAGATACATGCCCTCAAAGTTTGTCCGCCACGTCAAAATACTAAAAAAGTAATGTTATTTAATCATTTTTTATAAAAAATCGTACTCATGCAAAATAAAAGTGTTAGATATCTATGGAAACTAGTTCCTCCAGGCATTCAGAAAAAAAAACTAGAATGTTAATAATGAAAATTGCTAAGGTACAGGGCTCTTTGAAGTTGTAATCACAAAAACTCGATTTTGCCGATTTTTCTAAAATTGAGGAATTTCTTCCAAAAAAAGGAAGACATAACCAAAGGTTTACTCTCTTTCTGGTAGTATACAGATGTTTACTATAAATGGTTACTACAAAATGCATAACTTGGATTTCTCACTCCTTCTTGGAAATATTTAAGCTTAAAGATAAGCCATAAGGCAAAAACATGCGGTTTCGGCCATCTTGGCAGCCATTTTTCTTATAAAGAGGGAGCAGTAGAAACTTTAATTGTTTAAAAAACAAGCCACTGATATGTTAGCTATTCACAGGAAAAGAGTTTACTTTTGGTTATTTCTTCCATTAAGAGATATCCTGCTGACAGTATATGCATGTTTTTCGCGACGACCATATGCTTTTCTTCCCCCTGTCATGGACTTAAAATTAATTAAACCAAAAAATGACGATATATTTATTAATAGCTGTATTATCTACTCAATATGTCATGAAATTTAATTTATTAAATCATTGAGCAATAAATTAGATTATTGATGAAAACAAGAAATAGTATTTCGCTGATGCCTGAGCATTATGCATTCATAATTATAAAGCACTAAATACTTTCTTGAGAAATTAATTAACATAAAGCAGCTCTAAATATTTATATTATAAGCAATACCCAATCTTGTGATTGGGATACTCCTGTTTTTAACTGCAGAATTTCTTGAATATCACATGAATATCAGGAAAAGAAATGAGGTCTTTCCGTTTGATGTAGGATATTTTATGACGAATTTCATTTGATGGGCTACTAACTGAGCATGGTGATAAAGAGCTATTAATTTCAGCATCGAATTCCATTTTACCTTATTAACAGTTAAATATTTACAAAATAATTAAATTAATAATTTAATATAAAGCCATGCTTGAAGAATTAAAATTAGTGCAACTAATTTATTCCCATACTCATCTTTACAAAATTGACATGTGTTGAGCACTGATAAGAACTGACAAGAGTAAGTTTACTCACTAAAATACTAGTTCACAGATACTATAAAGCATACATTCTATTTTCTACAAAATAATACTGCAACAAAGAAAAAGGGTATAAAAGGGTAAGTACTAAAGAATTTCTTGAAAAATCAATTAAAATAAAGGAGCTTCGAATATTTATCTCATAAGCAATACCCAATCTTGTGATTGGGATGTTCCTGATTGATGGCTATAAACAGGAGGATACCCTTGTTCTTTGTTGCAGTATTATTTTGTAGAAAATAGAATGTATGCTTTATAGTATCTGTGAACTAGTATTTTAGTGAGTAAACTTACTCTTGTCAGTTCTTATCAGTGCTCAACACATGTCAATTTTGTAAAGATGAGTATGGGAATAAATTAGTTGCACTAATTTTAATTCTTCAAGCATGGCTTTATATTAAATTATTAATTTAATTATTTTGTAAATATTTAACTGTTAATAAGGTAAAATGGAATTCGATGCTGAAATTAATAGCTCTTTATCACCATGCTCAGTTAGTAGCCCATCAAATGAAATTCGTCATAAAATATCCTACATCAAACGGAAAGACCTCATTTCTTTTCCTGATATTCATGTGATATTCAAGAAATTCTGCAGTTAAAAACAGGAGTATCCCAATCACAAGATTGGGTATTGCTTATAATATAAATATTTAGAGCTCCTTTATGTTAATTAATTTCTCAAGAAAGTATTTAGTGCTTTATAATTATGGATGCATAATGCTCAGGCATCAGAGAAATACTATTTCTTGTTTTCATCAATAATCTAATTTATTGTTCAATGATTTAATAAATTAAATTTCATGACATATTGAGTAGATAATACAGCTATTAATAAATATATCGTCATTTTTTGGTTTAATTAATTTTAAGTCCATGACAGGGGGAACAAAAGCATATGGTCGTCGCGAAAAACATGCATATACTGTCAGCAGGATATCTCTTAATGGAAGAAATAACCAAAAGTAAACTCTTTTCCTGTGAATAGCTAACATATCAGTGGCTTGTTTTTTAAACAATTAAAGTTTCTACTGCTCCCTCTTTATGAGAAAAATGACTGCCAAGATGGGAGAAACCGCATGTTTTTGCCTTATGGCTTATCTTTAAGCTTAAATATTTCCAAGAAGGAGTGAGAAATCCAAGTTATGCATTTTGTAGTAACCATTTATAGTAAACATCTGTATACTACCAGAAAGTGAGTAAACCTTTGGTTATGTCTTCCTTTTTTTGGAAGAAATTCCTCAATTTTAGAAAAATCGGCAAAATCGAGTTTTTGTGATTACAACTTCAAAGAGTCCTGTACCTTAGCAATTTTCATTATTAACATTCTAGTTTTTTTTTTCTGAATGCCTGGAGGAACTAGTTTCCATAGATATCTAACACTTTTATTTTGCATGAGTACGATTTTTTTATAAAAAATGATTAAATAACATCACTTTTTTAGTATTTTGACGTGGCGGACAAACTTTGAGGGCATGTATCTCAGAAAATAAGTGGAGCAGGAACCTAACAATTTGGACTTTTCCATGCCTCTATATGATCAACATCTGTGCCAAATTAAAAGAAAATCCGAGTTGGTCGTGCGACCAACTTTTCTTTTTTTCTGGTGAGTAAGTATGGAATCACTCAATATTAACCTCATTTGGGAAAAAAATTCTATAATTATTAGCAATGTTTTGTTTTCGATGCTTCTGAAACATCTTAAATTTGCTTTCACGTTTTTTTTACATTTAATTGTTGTTCTTTCGCAATAAGGGTTTTTGTTTTTTTTTCGATGTCCTTTTTTCATTTCAACAAAAAATAATAAAAATATGCGATAAAATAGAGTCATATTTCTCTAACCACTTGTTGCAATTAAAGTTTTTTTTAATAACTAGCGATGATTTACAGTCAATGATTTTTAAACATCGTTGTTTTGCATTTAATTTTTTTTGATGATGTTTTACATTACAGCAAAAAAAAAAAAAGTTTTATAAAAATATGCGACAAAAAAAGTTATACAGTTAATCAACAGTTGCAGTATATATTCTCGCTGAAAAAAGTTTTCTTAACTGACATCGTTATCTTACGGTTAATGTTTTTCCAGGAGACAAAAGATGTATCTAATTGAGTGATATAAAGAGGCGCTTGTAATGGGGAGTAACTGATTAATAACTACATTAAAATATGTAAGAAATTGAAGAAAAACTGATCGATGTTTTGAAACATCGATGTTGGAAAACATCGATGTTTTTTTGTCGATGTATCAATTCCATCGATGTCCTTATTTTCCAACATCGATGTCTTAAAACATCGATGTTTTGCCTTCGATGTCGCACCCCTAAGTTCAGACGAAATCAAATAAAAAATTGGTCCATAGGAAGCGTTCAGACGATACGCCATAGTATCGATAAAGCAAAGCAATTGAACTTTTTATTTTTTATTGTGTGAGTGATTTATATCAAGAAGTAATGCAAGTATTCAGAAAACATTTTGGTTGTAGAATGGTCTTAAAGGGCGAGATGCTTATTCATTTCTGGCGTTAATCAGCTCAGACATGGCACTGTACCTTCGTTACAAACAGTATTTAAATGTGGAGTTGAATATGATACCATTTTTCCTCTTGACATTTCACCTCCCCTTCCACCACCCAGTTGTTACAAAGAAGGCAATAATTCCATGAACGAGCGTGCCTTGTTCTGTTCTCCAATGCGTCCCTAATTTGATTTCAAACGTCCCCAACCTACTCTTAAAGAAAATGTTCTGGAAGAAAACTGTCGGCTGCGTGGTGATTAAACGGTATTCCGTTTTCGCAAAAGGAAAAAAAAAACCTTTACAGCAAATTTATTTGTTTAATTTCTACGTGTGATGAAAAAAAAAAAAAAAGAAATAATCCTAAATATAGTTTAAAAAACTAAAAAATAAGCTTTTAGAGTAAATCAAATTCGAAAGAAGATTTTCAAAACTGTGGAATATCCGCAAAGTTTGCTTGCACTTATAATATGCATTTTGTGGACGATAGATGCCAAACTCAGAATTAATAGCAAATGCACTTATTATGCATCAACATGCAATATAGTTTAGCCTTTAGTATTAATAATGGTAATATTAATAAATATATATTACTTTTACGTTTGTAAAGAACGTGAATTTTATCTTTTATTCAGAGTTACATGCATACATACAAACAAACAAACAAACCCACATGTGTAACTAATAGAAGCTTATTAAAAGGAAGAAATTTAGCGTCCCTGGGCCCTAAGTACAGCCCCGAAAAAACTATATCATTAATTCGGTACTGAAATATTTTAATCTTTAGCAGAAATCAATTTAGGTACATTTTTGTTAATAAATTAAGCTAATTTTCTAAACTGCTACGTTTAAAAAAAGTTACTAAACAGGTGAGTTTATCATACCGTGATAAGCTTATTAGTAAAATTGAGCTACATAATTAAGCTGCATTGAATTTGTGAATTACTGGCTACATTAAATCTGTACTACTATGCACTTAGCGTCATTTTGGAAAGGCTATATTTTGGACTGGTGACATTTCGGACCGGCGGCGTTTCGGACCGGCGACATTTTGGACTGGCGACATTTTGAACCGGCGACATTTTGGCCCGGCGACATTTTTGACCGGCGACATTTTGGCTCGGCGACATTTTTGACCGGCGACATTTTTGACTGGCGACATTTTGACCCGGCGACATTTTTGACCGGCGACATTTTGGCTCGGCGACATTTTGGGCACGCGACATTTTTGACCGGCGACATTTTGGCCCGTGACATTTTGGCCCGCGACATTTTGGCCGCGACATTTTGGCCCGCGACATTTCGGCCGCGACATTTTGACCCCAAACCATTATATACACACTAAACTCTCCACGTAGTGACTTTAACTTTAGTTGTACACAGAGGAGGGCATGTAGAATACTATTTTCATTTCTGTAAATAACCGGTATTTGGTTGAAAATGTTTAAATCACTATAAGTACAAAAGTTATTCTTCAAAAAGTCAAACATTTCCGTCACATGCTTTTTAAAGTAAAAAAAAAAAATTCATTTAATAATATTTTTCAATTTCAGTAAATATATATCCATTCAATTTCGTCAACAATTTTTTTTTATAATTTTTTAATGTTATTTATTTATTTAGTTTTTTGATTTTCAGCATGCAAATTCTTATAGGTGCACAGACACATGTCTGTGCATCCTTAAGCTCACATTTTTTTGCATTAAAAAAGCGTTCCTTGTAACGCCGAAACACGTGTCTTGCAGTATCCCTGCGCATTTGTGCTATTTTAATGTTGTATTCATACTTTATATTTCATGAAATAGTCAGGTGATATGGAATAGGTCGTTTAAATCATTGAAAAATGTTGAATCTTCTGTTTGTTTTGTTGCTTTCGGGGATTCTGGTTCTTTTGCTTTGTTTTTGACGTCAGAAGATTGTTATTAAGATGGTTTTTGAATAATTTAAAGGAGATCCCAATTGTCAGAAATTTTGTTTTGGACTGAAAATATAAACAATTTCATTGAAAATTTATACCATTGAGCATAGTAATTCCTAGAGATTGCAGCAATAGTGTTTCTGAAATTTGACAAGCCCCAATACCTCGAAATAATTCGGATATTTTTTCACGATATTTTTTCTTAGTGAAGTACTTTACTGTGATTTGTGTTCATTTCTTTATTCCTTTCTGGTCATTCAAGACTTTTTTTTATGCGTTCGTCTACTTTGAATTGATAAGTTACACTTAAAACCTGTAGGCGCCATGCATATCAGCTGATTTTTAATAAAAAAGAAATTTTGATAGCTTAGACTAAGCGGTGCTACTGATTTTCTTCGAATTCTTAAAACATTTTTTGACATGTAAACCAATTTACAGAATCGTCTTCCGGTACTATATGAACAAGAATTGCGTGACTAAAGACATTTATTCTTGCCTATCAACTGAAATACATTTGTTTGCATTGTCTACAAGTTTGGTCTCTTAATCAAATTGTTCGTTCTTAATCAAATTATTTTACTTACGATTTTTTAATCATGATACTCATTTAACCGATCAATGATTAAAACGTACGCCCTTCTTTCAATACTTTCAATATTAAATCGCGGAAGTTCCTCATATGTAAAAATTCATATTGTCTTTTTTAATTGAATAATTAAATTTTTATTTTACAAAATGAATAGACGTGTGTAAAATGTTGAATGAAGTTTGTCATGTCAATTTTTGCACACCAAACATTAAGTTTCGGCATATAATTCAACTTAATATATATATATATATATATATATATATATATATATATATATATATATATATATATATATATATTCATAGTTTGCTTTTATGGTCGATAGGATCGTTGCAGTAATTCGCAAATGGAGAAAAATTACATTTTCACTTTTTCAATGATTTTTTTTCAATAGTTAGCAGAGAACTCATACTTCAGAGCAGAAAATATCTGTGTGCCATCTAATAATCATTAAACCATATACATGAAAAAACGGAATTTAATGGTTGTTTGATTTTCTAACATTTTTAAGTTTTTCAAATCAAATTTGAGAAAAAAATATTTTTGAGTAAAGATGCTTCTGTAATAAATGAATAAATAAAATTAATTAACAAAAACTTAAACTAAATTACGTTGCACTCAATTTTACTCATTGCGCAATTAATTTAGGTAATTTATGCTACAAGGGTCACAGTTCAAAAATAATGAATTTTGATTTTTTTTCCCCGTCGAAGTGTTCATGAGGTAGATAACATTTTTTTGCAAGCTTTCAATGTAATCTATCTTTGCAATTACGGAGTCTCAACTGGTTGGAAGCTTTTCAAGTCCATCTAAAACGCTATCCTTGTTCACTTGTCGAATGGCTCTGTCCTCTGCTCCCAATTCGACAGATCCCATTTTTCTTTCTTGAAAATCAGGGTTTTAAAATATTTTTTATTTCTTCAATTATAAGTGTCTCAAATAAGTAATTAATTATTGAAGACATGCCGAAAATGTAAAACTTTCTAATGCATATCAAGATGTACACTTCAGCGCCCTTAAAATTTTCCCTTTTCATCGTTCTTCAGATATGTAAGTCTCGAACATTCTGCGTAAGTTCCTTTAAATATATCTTTGTGTGTGTGTGTGTATCTCTTAATGTAAAAAAGGAGAAGAAGCAGAAAAAACATATTAATAAGATTTTTTGACAACATATTTTTGGGGGGAGGGGGTAGCAACTACAGCAAAAGTATTAGTGGAGTTTGGGAGAGAATCGGAGCATTAAAAAAAAAAAAAAATCACGAGACATGTGAGTGTTGCTTTTAGGATTTCAGCCTTTTTTTTTTTGACAATTTCAAACCCTTTCTCTGAAAATTTTTTGTGAAGCAGTATCAAGAAATAATAATTTCTTGTGTCGTGAGTTGCAATACCCTAGTTCAGCCTTTTGGATACATTTTCTCAGTCCAGGAAACTAACATAGACCCTCAAATTTTGCCATTGTCCTTCGCGAAGTAAACAAAACAGCAGAAAGCTCTAAATAAAGCTCCAACGTCCGTCGCCACTGACCCTTTTTTTCGGCGGAAGTGCACGTTCCCTTGCATCCGGACATCGCCCCCCTTTTCGCGCCTTTTCTCGCGGTACTATGGATCATTGACACTGCGGTGTTTTCTAAATGAAAAACACAGAAAGAACAACACAGGATTGAATTGTTCATTGAAAGCTGTGACGGCGAAAACCAGTTATAGTGGAAACTCATGCAAACTCTTATGCAATTAATGTAACACGTGAAATCCGTGTTTATTTGAATAACGTTGCATATTACGGAAAGAAAGATCTGAATGTTTGAGCTCCCCGTGTTGTCATTTTTTTCCAAAGGGTCACGTTGTCCCTTTTTACGTTTCTCAATGTTTCCCCGTTTTACAGGTTATCATTATTTTTCATAGAGGTTTTTGGTTAGTTCAAAAATAAAAGTCCCGTGTTTATGTTTGTAGCAGTAATTTCACTAAAAATTTTAAAAGTTTTAAATCTTTTATGTTGCTGTTTTTTTTAGTGGGAATTCACATGCTAGGTCATGCTTGGGCTTTTTTACAGAACTATCCCAGTAAGCAAAAAACGAGTTTTTTCTTTATTTTTAATACTAGCTAAGTTTTGGTTATGAATATCTTTTTAATTATTTATTTTCACCTCTTTAATAATGATGCATTTTTTATTTTGGAAATTAAGATTTTTGTCATGTATTCGCATTTAGCTAAATTTAATATGCGTAAGAATATAGAATAGGCACACTTGGCGACTTTTTTATTTTCTACCTTGGCGAAAATAGAAAATATCACTTTCGTCACCGCTATGTTTGCTTTTCGCAGACTATTCACAATTTTTCTTTAATTTATTTTTTTAAATCTAACGGACTAGAGAATTCGATTGCTGTACTACGGCATTAAGAAAACATAAGTTTTGGTCAAGAAGTTAAACCAATTTGATTACTAAAAAAAACCTGAGTTATCTTCAAATAATAATGACGCCTGCCAGGTCCGTCATTTAGGGGGGGGGGGGCAGGGGGGTCCTTTGCCCCCCCTGACTTAGTGAAACCAATGTATTTACATATAAGTGGGCGTGGTTTTTGCTGTTTTCTGGTGAAATTGTATTGTGTTTTTACCCTTTGCCCCCCCCCCTGGAAAAACTTGAAATGACGTCCCTGACGCCTGCACATTTTTTTGAAAAAAAAAAAAAAAAAAAAAAACCGCGAAACTCTCAGGATGTCTTCCTCACGTCACCAAATCCTCAATCACGAACTGTTTGGTTTCGAAATTGCAACAAATGTATTTGTACATGAAATAGATAAATATCTTTGTGCATAAAAACAACAGCAGAAAATACAACGTTGAAAAGCACAAATGCGCAGGAATGCCGCAGAAACGTGTTTCGACGTTGCAAGAAACGCCTTTTTTAATGCAAAAATGTGAGTTAATGGATGCCCAGACATTCGACAAAGCCAAAAGCTTTTGTCGAATGTCTGTGTGTTGAAGTATCTGAACAAATTACTACATTTATTTTGGAAAAAGGGATTATTGTATCGATGATTACAAGCCATGAAAGCATATACAAAAAGATTAAAACAAATACGTCAAACGTTTGTTTTTTAATTTAAACAAATATGACTAATTATCTCTTTTGCATAGGGGATATCGACGAGTGAAGGAATACTGAAGCGCAATTTCGTTTATTAAAATTCATAACATTGCTAAAAAATAGCACTTGGGACTAAAAAAACATGCAGGATTTTTATTCCAAATAAAAATTTCATCGAGACTTCGCATTCTGTACTTATTTTGCACTCTCATCTTTTATTTTAAACAATTTACTTATTGCTCTTCTTTTGTTTTCATTGATGTGTGGTTTACTTTAATTCTTTTCTCTTTTTGAAATTGTTTTCTTTCACGTACTTCCTTTTATTTGCTTTTTCTTTTTCACTCCTTTTTCGAACTGTATCGAACTTATAGTTAGTAACTGATCTACGAAAAAAAAATCTATGAAATTTTTTTTTTAAAGAAAGAATAATAGTAATTATTAAAAAAAAAAGAATGGAGAAAAAGAAAGAAAGAGGAAGAAAAAGAGAAAAAAAAAGCTGAACTGTTCATTAACTGTGCGAGTTCTGTCACTGTATCAAATTACTCTGTCCAACTTTTTTTCCCCTTTTTAACTCAATTTATGCAATTTGAATAGGTATATTAAGCAACGCTATGAGTGCAAATTTTCAAAAATAGACACAACTTTTTGGGCTGTAAGAATTCCCCTTTTTAATGAGAGAAGAAGTGAGCATATGGATGCAAAAGCTTTTGTCCTGTTACCTTTTAATAAACGTACCTTTTTGATTAATCTTTTGTAGAATATCTTTACATCCATAAGTACATTTATCTTTGAAATGAAAGAAGTGGTTGCTTGTAATTCCAAAACACGTGTTTGCAATAGCTTTTTTTTTTTTTTTTTAAATGTGGGCCTGTATAGCTTTGTTTGATTCGATTTTACTTTTCAGTAGAAAGGTATACTTTTTTCTCTCATAAAATGTATTCCTCGAACTGTTACATCTTTTTCACCTTTTTTTTAAACATACAAAAACACTGCTTGTAGAAATTCGTATTCTGAAATATTGAAGGGACTGCTGAAACAACGTTCCCTTCATTTTTCTAGATCTTTCATTGCTGAATGGGAATAAACAGAAATGTGATGCAACCTGCTTTCGATCTTCGATGTCTTTCAATAGCTGCCATATTTTTATTTGTGGTAAGTTTTTTTTTTCATGTTTTTTATCAAATCTGTTTTTATTTACTGCTGAAACAGACATTAACTGAGTGCGTGTAATTTTAGACATGATTCAAATACCGTTTATCAATCAGCACCTTTTAATTCCCTTTTTAAAATGGACGAAACTGTGGGACGTCTGGGATGGACTAAAACTAAAATCATTTTCGAAATCAGGGGGCTAAAGTTAGTCCAAAATAAGTTGCAGATCTAAGTCAGCTAAATCTTTCTTCCTTAGTATTATTTCAAAGATTTGTTGAGCCATTAAAAATAGTTCACACCATCTACTACGAAAAAAGTTTAAAACGATTCCCTATAATAAAACAAAATACTAGAAAAACTATTTTAATATTATTAATTCAAGCTGAAAGAGAAGAGAAAATTGACGAAGATTTGGATGACAGTTATAGTTTCTGTTTCAAAAGATAGAACTACGTACTAAAAAAAATCGAAATAAATTTCTTTTTAGACTTATTTGAGCCGTTTAGAGCAAGTCATCCAAAACAATTTTCTTTATGATTTGTATTTATAAAATCGAAAATTAGTTTTAACCTTTTCTACTCTTCTGCTACTTCAGAGAAGCTTGCTGTAGAAGTTAATTCATTCGGCATGGTCTTGATGGGGCTGCTGAAATCCATTTTTCTTAGTCATAGTGGTCATAGTGGTGATTACGGAAATGAGAGAACAGATAAACTGGTTAAAAAGCAAGTTGTTTTGATGTCAGTTTAACGATGTCCGTCCCCGGATTTCACTGCCAATATATATACTGTAAAAAACAGATGTTGTTTTTACGGTATTATACAGCTAATTTTACAGTAATGAACTGTAAAATTGCAAATTTTGCAGTAGTAGACTGTAAAATTGCTTGTTTTCAGTAATAAACTAAAATTGCTATTTTCAGTTTATTATTATGCATTTTACAGTTTTAAACTGGAACTTCACAGTTATAACTGTAGAACAGCTAGTTTTACAGTTTATTACTGTGCTTTTACAGTTTTAAATTGGAAGCTCTGCTGCCGGTATTATACTGTAAAAACAACAGCTTATTTTTTGCTGTGTAGTGTTAAGGAAAAAACTGCTTCGGGCAGGAATGCGAAATTTCTTGCCTTATCAAAAGCATTGTTGACAAAGAGATTTTCCCCGACTTTTTTTTAATTGCTTTAAATATTTTTTTTTAAACCGATTTCTTATTAGCTCAAGTTTTAACATGGAAGCATCAATAGCTATTCTTTTCGTTTTAAGTTGTGGAACTGCGAACATTGTACTTGAGGTGAAGCTGTGATGGAGATGTACACACTAAAAAATGAATTTTATTTTAACAATATAATACAGCTAATTTTAGTAACAAACTAAAAATTGCTAATTTTACAGTAATAAACTGTAGAATTTGTGCTTTTACAATAATAAACCGTAAAATTGCTAACTTTACAGTAATAAATTGCAAAATTCTTAATTTAACAATTTATTACCGTGTATTTTGCAGTTTTAAACTGGAAGCTCTGCTGCCAGTAGTATACTGTTGTTTTTACAGTATAATTCAGCTAAATTTTGCGGCAATAAACTGTAAAATTTCTAATCTTACAGTAAGAAACTTAAAATTGCTAGTTGTACAGTTTATTACTGTGCATTTGACCGTTTTAAATTGGAGCCTAGGCTGCCAGTACCATACCGTAATAAACAACAGTTCATTTTTTGCAGGGTATAGGGTATTCTTTTGGACTATAAGTTACATATTGAGGCCAGAACTATTTATTTAGATTGTCCTTTTGTTGGCCTTCTGTTCTTTTAGATCTCGTGAAAAGTGCTGACAGACTTGCTGTTTTTCTTAATTTTCCCATGTTTATGTCTTCAATGATTTTAGTGTCTTGTGTTATTCTCTTGTACCTCTTTTTTCTTTAATTGTGTTTTGCTTTTCTTCTTTGTATGTATTGTTTGTTTCATTTAGCTTTTTATGCTTGTTTTTCTTACTTCTGTAAGCTTCATTTTATACTACGAGGTGCATGAGGAGTTTTTGAATCTCTTAAAGAAAATAAAAATCTCTTCTACTTTATGCAAAAGTGGTGTAAGTGAAGGTTAGCCGATAGACAGATATCGTAAAACGGAACATCAGTTATGTTTGGTACAAAAGTGGCTGATAAACCATTCCATTACACAAAATTTAGTTTTATGGACTTGCTCTATTTTTGAATTGTATGGCTCAACTATTAAGGGAAATATGACATTGATTGGATGGTCGATTTTATTAAAAATAGAAAATGTACTTTGATAGGTAACAATGAGCTTTAATAAGCAAGTATAACAATATTTCTACAACCGAAAAATGTCATAAAAATTGGCAGAGATGGAACGTTTTCACTATAAGCAACAGCGCTTTTTTCTCAGAATTTTTCCATTGATTATCTAATGACTAACTCAGGACTAATGAATGAATGAATGTCGTTGAAATACGATGAAAGAAATATTTTCCTGTTGGCTTTTCAATGCACATATTGGCAAAAAGACATCTGCTTTGTTTGGTTTTCAATGTCAATTTTTTAGCCGTCAAAGGCGATGAACAAAAAAAAATCCAGACACATTTGTTTTCCAGTGATGCTATGAAACAACAGTTGAATGGATTAGTTGGGAAAGCGTGGGGTAAAGGGAAATAGTTAAGAAAAAAAAAATCGTTATTCAAAATGAACAAATTGGAAATTTATTTTCGAAACTGAAAAGCATCAAATGAGAAAAATGTAGTTTATACCACAGCTTGTACTGGAACGACATTTTTCACTTTTGTGAGTAAATTTGTACCTTCAAATTATTGAAAATTTATTACTTCTTCCTAAGAATGGGTCAAAGTGATAATTAAAATATTTTTCTGATGAAATACTTTTTGTTTTAATAGGAAACATGTTTATCTTTTTGACTAGATGCATGAATAAATTAAAATACTTAGTTGGCGACTGAAAAAGAAATGGATTTTTGAACTAAGCAAATGTGGGGAAAAAGTGAATGATGAATAGATATATTATTGAATGAGCGAGAGAAAAAACATAATGATCATCAAAGAAAAATAAATTTAATGCTAGTGATATAATTTTTATCTATTGTAAGGCTCTGTCAACATTTTAAAGCTTCAATTTGCTAAGAGAGATATAATTTATCTCTTTTCAAATTTTATTTCATTTACTTATGCTTTTATTATTATTAACGGATCTTTTTATTGATTTTATTCATTCTGAAGGAAAGGTCTTATGAAAGATCTATCACTAATCATTTAACGGGAAATGAAGATGTAAATGAAGCTGCAGAGTAATGCAAATAAGGGAAAAAAATAGTATTTCAACTTGCATATTCTTAACGTGCGTTATGATATATTTAATTTCAAAAGGTACATAATCCTGGGCTGCCTCTTTGTTAGAATTTTCAAGAAGATACACTCGCATTTCAGCTCGACCGGCTCTAAGCTACAATTTTAATCAAGTCAAATATATTTTTAAGCAAAGTATGATTCAACCATTATCATGAGAGAAAAAATCGCCAGTTAATTAGTTAAATTCTGTTGCAAATTTGCATTTACCACGTTAACAAATACATAACACAGATTCAATTTGGTTCTTGCGCAACAGCCATTATAATCAAAGTAAGTATATCTGCATAGTGCTTTAATGAAGAAATTAGAAAAATGTGTAAGCATTTTGTGGAATAAATGTATAAAAGATTAGAAAGAAAAAAAAAAGCAAGGAACATACGTTTTATGACTAAATTTATTTAAATGCGCACTTGAGGTGCATCCTAATTTAAAAGACACTCTGTTTTACTTAAATTATGTTGCTTTATAATGTACTTGTAGTACGTTTTGCTCATAATATTTATAATGAAATATTAATTACTTTAAACTATTTTTAGGTTGTTCCCAATGTTGTCCGGACAAACCTAAACTATGGTAAGAATTTGCAACATTTGATATACAAGTAAATTACATTAAATACCATTTTACAATCTTTTGTAAAGTTAATGAAATGAACCCTTATAATTGATAAAACTAATGAAAGTCAGATGTACGTTGTATCTGTAAGAAAGGGAGGAACACATTGTCAATAATAAGAAAATTAGAAATGGTTTAAAGTACTGCTGTATACTAAAAGAATGGAAAGTTTTATATGGGTATCTATCTATCTATCTATCTATCTATCTATCTATCTATCTATATATATATATATATATATGTAGCACT
This sequence comes from Uloborus plumipes, assembly GCA_038373865.1. NCBI lineage: Eukaryota > Metazoa > Arthropoda > Arachnida > Araneae > Uloboridae > Uloborus > Uloborus plumipes. Next base: position 126,159 of record JAXGGA010000977.1, read on the forward strand.
CATTTTATAAAACACTAGTTTTAAACAATATCGGGGAACATACGGTGTAATTATTCTTTTTAAATTTTTCATGCAAAACAGTTATACAGGGGTGATTGTGAGTTCGTGAAAAAATACGTGAAAGTTTTAAAGAGAAAATAGGTGTATGTGGGGGTGGGGGGGAGGGAGTTAAAAGTATGAAAATGGCATATAAAAGAATTCAAATTAACTTGCTACAGATTTACAATCAAAAGCTCTACGACAAACATATTACTTTTACTATTCATATAATTGAAACAAAAAGAAAATTAAATCAGAGCTTCAAATCCTAACTTTTTGACATTTAATTTTCACAAAGGACACAGAATTTCGCTCGGAAATTTGGAATTTGTGATTTTGTAATATAAATAAAAATATATTTCATTTATTTGTCTCATAATTAAGGTTAATAAGCATCAAAAATGAGAAGAATTCGATTCTTATATCGGATGCAAATCAATTGCATTTTTCAAAATGAAGGCATCTAAATCAAAAAAGAGGCAAATAGAATAATTTATTAAAGTTAAAAAAACAATTAGAACGGCATCTTAACATTTCTGTTCGATGAATATTATTAATAGTTATCGGTATAATCACCGAAAATTCGAAAAAGCAAAAAAATACCGGAGGTGGGAATATGAACAAATCAAAATATTTTATTTCCGGTATTTTCGAACATGAAAATACCAGAATCGATCGTGAAAATACCAGAATTCCGGTAAAATACCGGAACACAATCACCCCTGCAGTTAAATTAAGGATTTCAGAATAATGTCAACATTCTTGTCATATAAACGAGAATCTGAAACCAGATTACTATTAACCAGCCTAAAGTTGATTAGTTAAAAATGGAGAGAAAGAAAACAGAATTGAAGGTTCCCGGTTATAATTTATGTGCTCAAGGGCATGCATAATTTCCGATTTTATCCCTGGAGGACGAGGGAGACATTTTTCTGGAATCTTACTAGTGGCATCTTTCTAGTACTATTGTTAATTGGGACTGGATAACTTAAACTCAACAGAACTCCCGATGAGTTTTACGACTGCTTCTTCATCTTTCTGAAAGCTACGTCATGGAGGTCATTGGAGTCCAGAAAGTCCGAGCTATAGACAGCGTGCATTAAAGCAGGACCACTAGTAATGTATCTACATATCATAGAGTTGATATAAAGACTAGAGTGGGTGTTCCTTTATCCGCAAGAGAAACTGGCTGTCAACATGCGTTGAAAAGTAGTGGTAAATATGAAAGAGATTCTGTAATAGGCATCTTTCTCGCCTCATCGTGGTGAAAAAAATTACATGTTTAAGTAAGTTTGCATAGTTGGCTGAAAGTTAGACCATTCTGCTGGCAAAACAGTAGCGGTCAAAGCCGCTTTCATGCGTGATGCCAAGAAATAACATTTGCGCGTGCGCTTTAGTTCTATCGTTAATCTATTTTCCGTATGGCTTTATATACTTTTTCTGAGTAACGACACTGAGGGAACGTGCTCTATTTTAATTATAAAAACACACTTGAAGAACATAGTTTCAAAAACAGTCTTTTTTTGTCAGCCTACAACAACTACACCCTTGGCCCATGCAACTTCACATGGGAAGGTTTTCCAACACCTTGCAACTTCACCGCTTTGCACCATCCAGAAGCAAACCTTTCAATGTTCAATTGGGCCGTAGGTTGTGGGGAGGAAGCTTTTTGGACTGGAGGACCACCTGTTGACAGTAACGGAACTGCGAAAGGTAAGCTATATGCTGACATATTCAAAGTAGTTGATGTATCAATCCCATATACTATACATAAATGTATGAATGCAATGTTTGTTGTTGCACGGTGGCAAAGACAATCCTCGCCAGAGTAGCTATTATCTAATGGAATTATTTTTTTTAATAGCAAGATAAACTCGTAAGATCAAATAAAAATTAAGGGAGAAATCGTGCAAAAAACAATGTGAAAACACTAGTTACAATAATTGGAGCTACATTAACTTTATCGTTGCTCAGTAACTTTCAGTTTCGAAGGGTTTTTTAATCGAAAAATGATTTTACAAAAAGACAAAAATTCATACAATTATAATTGCGTTTCGAAATAAAAGAAAGATTTATTCAGGAAGCTTTGAAATAATCATTAGATACCGACAAATATCAGGCAATATATTTGAGAAATTTTTTCCCGAGCTAAATTACCATAAATTCACTCGAGAAAGTGCTTCATTTATATTGTAACTATTACCTGGCGTTGCTCGGGTGCTTATTAATACAACATAGCTCTAGAAAATTATTTCAATGAATTCTATCTACATGGGCAAGGCATATTTATTTTATGCTAATTTGAAATAAGTGAGCCTTAAATTGATAATAATTCATTGTTAATCGTAATCTTTGTTGGAAAATACTCATATTTAAATGTGTTACATTTTATAAATTTGTATGCTTAAAGACTTATCTCTATTACTCTATATATTCAAAACTGAAAGGAAATGGCCATTTTGACAAAAAATATGAATTTTGAGCTTTCTGGAATTTTTAAAAATTTCAAATCCCCGTCTATGTGAATTCTAGTGCATCAAGGAACCTCTGTACCAAGTTTGATGAAAATTCGACGAAAACTGGGTTTTGTACGTACAAACAAATATATATACATACATCCATTTTTATATACATAGATGAGACGCGAAGTATAAATCTAGTTTGCATTTCGAAAAAATTTGAATATGTCAACTGCAGTCGATGCAAACCGACATGCCCTGAAATTTACTTGTCTGTGAAGGATACCGGTACGAAGTGAAACCAACTATCGTCGAAGCGTCGACGGAATGACAGAAAGTTCATTCACATTAAACAAACTCTAATAACTTGCACGAAATCGTTACTAATGTCATCATGGGAAAGTAACAGCATTTCATCAAACTGTTGGTTGAGTAACTTTCTACTAAGAATAGCCAATTTTTGAACGTGACTGGTGCAAAAAAGTTCTTTTGTTCAGAAGAAGTCTTCCACTTCGATGGAAGGACGGAAGGCTAATTACTTGTTGAATTCGATTACATCTTTTCTAATTAAAGATGAATCGATTTTTCCCCATTCTGAATTGTTTCCTTGTCCTCGCAGAGCGTTTCGTTTTACAGCCCCTTTTTACAAGAAAATTATTAATTGCAATTCTGTGAAGTAGGTTTTTAACGATTATAATCAGTAAAGTATTTAAGATCCTGCGGTTACTTTCTAAAGACTAGAAATCTATGGAAATCCAATACATAATTTTCGCCCTTTGACTTTTATTTAAATATACAAACTTACTCAGTTGCAGACAATAACTTTACACGTAAGTCTTATAAAATCTTCATCCAGACAATAGTTTTACATTTTGCTTCAAGTTGTAAAATCAAGTATATGACCTTGAAACGTAAACTTTTTCTATTAACTTCTTTTCATATTGAATTCTCTTATTCCAATTAATCATAATATACATAGCTATTTAAATGAGTTTCTAAATTCGAAAAGATTTACGTGAGGTAAAGAAAAAAAACACACAATTTGTTTTGAGCAATAAACTAACACCAAGATTAAAAGAGTAAAATATCCAATTAAAGAATTTGCTTGTTGTGTGCGAGGCAAGGATAAAATAAAGTTTAAGATCATATTTCATCAAACTTTTAAGAATTGGGCAAAAAAAAGTTGTTTTTAAAAAATAAAATGTTGAATGAAACGAAATATTTTTAGTGTGGGGAAAAGTGAAAAAGATAATTTTCTGTTTCAAAATGTAAGGAAATTTGCTTTGAAAATCATACTGTATATAGAAAGAACAATGCATTTTAAAATAAAATTAGCGTTGTACAAATTTGCTCTTAAAAATATAACAAGAAGTTCTGTCAAGAACTAAACGAGCCTACTTTCCCGTACATCGAAATCGGCATTGTAGCATCTGATCAATATTCTCTTGATTATCTGAAACTGAAAATTATGTCAAACATACCTCTATAGCACTTAAAGCTGATTTCTAAAAGCAAAATATACCACTCTCATCAGATGAAATAGACACGTAAAAATTAAATAAACGAGTCAATTAAGTTTTGTCGCACCTTTTAAAGAATGTAACTGTTATAGTTCTTCCGTAGAAAAATTCTACAATCGTTTTCAAAAGAAAAAAATTAACAAATAAAATAAAAGTACAAAGAACTTCAAAACACATTTTATCAAAGAGAGAAAAAAAAAACTCGTTTGTTAATAAAATGTCTTTAATTTCATTTTTAATCCGTTGCCAGTTGTTACATATAAATAAAGAATAAAATGCTCTCGTGAATGAAAAATTTTTGTTAACAAAAAAAAAAAAAAAAAAAAAAAGAAAAAATATCGTCTGCCAAAAAAAAAAAAATCATAATAATAATAAATTAAACAAAACAAATAAATAAATAAACAAAATCGTCTGCCCAGTCAGTCATTTTTTTCTGAGCCTGAATTTCCGCCATGTCTGCGGAGTCGGAGTCGGAATCAGAGTCCTCACAGAAGATTATTCAGAAAAGTACTTTATAATACATTATTTATCAAAACCATTTTCTTACAAAGTTAGTTTGAAGGAAATCCGCCTTGAAGTTCAGAATCAACATTCAATTTAAATTTCTCCGTAGGCGCTCATGTTAAAATTTTTTCTGAACGGTTCATCATTGAACGAAAAATTGTTCAAATTGAAAAGTGAAATATGGGAAGGAGCCTCTCCGAGATCTTTCGAACAAAAAAAAGTTTATTCAATTCCGACGGTTCACTTAAAAGTTATTAGGTGGGGAAAGGTTGTTTGAACGGTTCAATGTTGAACGAAAAAAATGTTCAAATTGAAAATTTAAATACGGTAATGAAGCATCCTTGCCGAGATCTTTCGAACAAAAAAAAGTTTGTTTAAATCGGACTGTTCACTCAAAAGTTATTAGGTGTGAGAGCTTTTTTGAACGGTTCAATGTTGAACGAAAAAATTGTTCAAATCAAAAATGTAGGTACGGGAATGAAGTAGCCCTGAAAAGATCTTTCGAACAAAAAAAAGTTTGTTCAAATCGGACTGTTCATTCAAAAGTTAGTATCGCGGGACCGGTTATTTGAACGGCTCAAAGTTGAATCAAAAATTGTTCAAATCAAAAAATCAAATATGGGAATGAGCTGTACTCGCCGAGATCTTTCCAACAAAAAAAAGTTTGTCCAAATCGGAATGTTCATTCAAAAGTTATTAGGGGGGGACAGACAGACCGACCGACCGACAGACACACAAATTCCCCATCTCAATACCCTACTTTCAAATTTTTAATTTTTCGATATTTATTTCATTTTTTTGTTTCTTTTTGACTTTTTTTTACTTGGCGATATTTTTTTTACTTGGCGATATTTTTTGAACTTGGCGACATTTTTTGGACTTGGCGACATTTTTTAGATGCATTAAGCCAATTTTAATGCTTTTTTTGTTTCTTTTATTTTTAACGGGAAAGTAGGCTAAAAAATGAAACGTTATTTTATATTTTTGGAAGCAAATTTGCACTTTCAAAAAAAAAAAAAAAAAAAAAAGAAGAGAGAGAAGAATATTAAAATTTTTCCCATGGGGGGGGGGATGCTGAGTGAAAAATAAAATAATTTTCGAACGAAGTACTCTCTTTTCAGAGATTAAATTATTTTTTGAATGAGTCAATAAATGAATGAATGCATAAATGAAATAGAATGAAACATTGAATGCATAAATAAATGAATTAATTGATTTATATAGGCGAAAAAAAACTGAATAAAATAACGAGTGAAAATGAAAATGAGTGAATGAATGAGCAAATTAATTGTTAAATGAAATAATGATTTAATAAATGAGCATCATGTAAGTGATTTTAGTGATTTAATAAATGATTGAATGAGTAAACGATATGAATTCTTTCACTTTGCCCCGCATACACTTGACTAATTGTAAATAGCACTATAAATGAAAAAAAAATCTTCAGATAAAATATTTAAATCATGCACTGAATATTAGTAGGGTTCCATAAATATTTAAAATGTTAATAACAGGAACTTTATCATTTAAAAATAACAGGAATGTATTTTAGTTTCAACAAAATACTGTAATATGAGTATCAGTCTCTGAAAATTGCTTGTATTATCATATGTTTTGAGCATTAGAGGTAACTTTTTGTTAAATGAAATAGCTTACATACACGTGTTACTTCATAGTTAAAATATTAACATATATATGTTGCTCAAAACAGCAAATACTTTTGTATTTCACTTTGCCCCTCATTCCCCTACTTGACACAATTTCCAAGTCTCGAAGAATTTCTCTACATTCATTGCATTTTTTAATACGCTTTTATTAGTCTCACATGTGGGTTTGTATGTATGTATGTATGTATGTATGTATGTATGTATGTATATAACTCTGAATAAAAGATAAAATTCACGTTCTTTGCAAACATAAAAGTAATATATTTAACACTATTATTAATTCTAAAGGCTAAACTATATTATTAAATGTTGATGTATTATAAGCAGAGGCGTAGCTAGGGGTTGGCAGGAGTGGCTCTTGCCACGGGCGCAGCAACCAGGGGGGCGCAATTTTGACCTTTTTTTTTTTTAATAGTGGAAAAATGTTAAAGAAAAAAACTCGTAAGAACAAGAGCTAGAGGACAAAATGAAACAATTGTCGAAAAAAAGAAAAAAAAAAGAATAACAATTTTACCTGTGGCAGGGAATGCCATTCCGATTCACTTTTCTTCGTCTTACCTCAACTCTTTTAGCGATAAACCTTATACAAACTTGGACAGACTGGCCTGCACAGCGCAAGTTCCCCTCACTGCGCCACAAATCACGTAGAACTTGGAGTTATGTTTTGGCGGATTTCAGTCGGATACACCGCTCAGATCTATTTAACAGGATAGAAAGCTCGCAGCAACCAGGGGGGCGGCATTTTGACCGACTTTTTTTTTTTTTTTTTAATAGTAGAAAAATGTTGAAGAAAAAAAACTCGTAAGAACAAGAGCTAGAGGACAAAATGAAACAATTGTCGAAAAAAGAAAAAAATAGCAATTTTAGCAATTTTACCCGTGGCAGGGAATGCCATTCCGATTGACTTTTCTTCGTCTTACCTCAACTCTTTTAGCGATAAACCTTATACAAACTTAGACAGACTGCCCTGCACAGCGCAAGCTCCCCTCACTGCGCCACAAATCACGTAGAACTTGGAATTATGTTTTGGCTGATTTCAGTTAGATACACTGCTCAGATCTATTTAACAGGATGGAATTTAGCTATATGACGCCAATAGGCTGACCTGAAATTGACCGTGCCTATCCTATCAAAAGAAGCAAACCGCCCTTTTCCGCTCCTTTCTTGCCGCTTGTTCCCCGATATCATATCAATTAATTACCATACATCTGAAATATCATTTTTCCACGACATCAAAAAATTGGTAAAATTGTCGTTATCATATTGAAAACAGTTCGGATACATAGTTTTGTAGGGGGATTTTACACTAACATAAATAGCTTTAAAGTTGGCAACAATTTTTCTTTGGCAAAAACTAGCAAAAAAATAATGTATGTAGGTACGTATTTCTCAAAGTCGAGAAGGGAGAGATTTGTTAGAAACGATTATTGAATTTCAATGCACATTTCCACGTTTCTTTTACTATAGATACAATAGTAAACATTTTATTACGCATCCGTGTGTAATATTTTTGCAGCTTGTAATCTTCTATGATTGGAGCGGGTGATAAAAACTTATTAGAATTCACTTTTTTACATTAATTGGCACAATCCTGTATTTATTTATTTATTTATTTTTATGCGTTCACAACAACGGTAGGTTTAAACATTATATTTGATTTATCAATTAACTTTAAATTGTTAATTAACAGCAGAAATTAAATCACAGTGACTTTAAAAGCAGTTTTGAAAGCGCTTTACTATAATTTCAGTTTATATACTAATCTGAAAGCGCGTTTGGTCTCAGTATTGCCAACTGTCGGGGGCAAGGATACGACAACGGCAGTAATATGGCGGGAAAATATAATGGTGTTCAAGCCCAGATTTTGCGACAAAATGATCAAGCTCGCTATGTGCCATGTGCAGCTCACAGTTTAAATTTGATAGGTGCACATGCTGCTGCGATTTTACCTGTGATGATTGGATTTTTTGGAACTGTTCAAAACGTGTTTAACTTTTTTAGTGGCTCAACAAGAAGGTGGCAACTTGCACTGAGTAACAGTGGCATCACTCTAAAAGGACACTGTCAAACAAGATGGTCTACGAAAAGAAGAGCTGTAAGCGCTTTAAAGAGAAGAGTGAAAGAAATATATTCAGTTCTGAACGAAATGACAGATCGAGAGAAGTGGAATTTAGAAACTACAGTAGGAGCTCAGGGATTAATAACACAAATCAATTACAAATTTCTCTGTCTTTTGGAAATTTGGGAAAGAATCCTCGTGTCTATCGACAAAATCAATAGAGCTCTGCAAAAAGAGTCTGTTTCGATCGGTACGGCAAGCAAAATGATAGAGGGACTCTCGAAGACCATTCAGCTAATAAGAGATGAAGGGCTTGAGAGAGAAATGTCATTTGCTACAGAAACTGCGAAAGAAATGGGCATTAATGCCCATTTTCCTGAAAAAAGAAGAAAAATAGCAATTAGAAAACTCACAGGTGCAGGAGCTGAAGATGAAGATTCGTGCTCTCTCAGTCCTATCAACGAGTTTAAAAGAGAGGTTAATGCAGTTTTGGACCGCATCTTATCGGAACTCACAACAAGATATAAAGCAATGGCTACAATATTTGACGATTTCTATTTTTTGACAGGTCCAGCTTTAAAAAACGAGTCTTTGACGGATCTTAAACAATATGCTGCTGATTTTAGCGTAAAGTATTCCAATGACATTGACTCTGTTGAACTTTCATATGAAATTGACACTTTCAAATTACAAGCGAAAGAGCTATTGGATCTTGACAAAGCCACCCCACTGGATCTACTAGAAAAAATAGAAGAGTTTTCACTGGGAGACATTTATCCAAACATTCAAATTGCGCTTAGGATATATCTAACCCTCCCTGTTACGGTAGCTTCTTGTGAACGAAGTTTTAGTAAACTCAAATTAATAAAAAATTATTTGCGAAGCTCAATGGGACAAGAGCGTTTGTCAAACTTTGCAATAATTTCAATCGAGCATGGGGAAGTCGAAAAATTAAACTTAGATGAATTGGTAAATGAATTTGCATCAGTCAAAGCTAGAAAAGCTGAATTTTAATGAATTGCGCAGCAAATTCAACTAAAAAAAGAGAAGTTATTCAAATGCCTTTAAAAGTTAATATTTTTGGCTTGAGAAATGGTTATTTTACGTTAAAATGCAGATGTTTTCAATATTACAGGCATTATTTTACATAAATTTGAATCAAATTAACAGTTTAAGATTAAATACAAAGATAAGAATTTAGGATCGTGTTTCTTTTTTTTTAATGTTGTCACAAAATCAAAATTTTAAAGCTTTATGTTCATGCAAAACTTTGTAAAGAAACTTTATGGATCTCTCTGTCAGTTAAATTTCCATTTTGTGAAAAATATCGTATAATGATAAAATAGCACTTATAAAAATGGATTAAATTTTTCTGTTATTGCTGATAAAATTTAAGACAACAACAAATGTTAAGCATTTTTTCATTCATCAATGAATTATTTTTATCTTATATATATATATATTTTTTTTAATGGAAAAAAAAGATAATAGCTCATTTACAGTTTAAAAATGATAGTTAAACTTCCAAACTAGAAAGATCTTTACTAAAGTTTGAATTGTGAAGTTTTGCGTATCTGCTTATTTTCGCTGTTTGTAGAGAGAAAAAAGCACAGCTTTCTAAAGGAAATGTATGAAATAGGAGTGAAGTTTTATCTACGTTAATTATTTATTCCCATAATAATAAGTAATGTAAAGCATGAAAAGTCTTATTTGTAAAAATAACCGCACTCTAAGAGTATCAAATATGTAGAACTTTTATTTTTCCAGTATATTATGGGTCGTATTTATTGAGCCAATTTCAGATTAATTATATTTGATTTGCTTTCCTAATTATACTAGAATTGTTCAAAAGTTATGATTTTTATTTTAAATGTGAAAATTATGTTTATTGTATATATTTTTCTATCGTTTTGAAACAAATTGTATTTTGAATTAAAGCTGTATGAAGAAAAAAAAGTTTAGCGACGAAGTGCACGTATTATTGGTTTTATTGATTTTATGTGAAATGATTGGGAGAGGGAGAGGCTCCCTGAATTAAATTTGTTAGGAAAGGGAAAATTCCAATTTTGTACCAGACATTAAAATACGAGTAAGCGCACATACCATACAATCTAATGAGAATTAAGATTGGGCATCATTAAAAACATTTTTTTAAAGAAAAAATAAATCAAAGTTGTAATGTTGTCTCAATTTTTTTTCAATCGATCAATCAAAATTTACTGGATAAGGAACTGTTTTGGGAGGTCACTGCTGTGACTTCCCATGACCTCCCATCAATGTGAACCTGAGGGGGGCGCGATTTCCGAAGTACGCCACGGGCGCTGGCCCCCCTAGCTACGCCTCTGATTATAAGTGCATGCAAACTTAGAGGATATTCAATAGTTTTGAAAATCAGAGGGAGTTTTATGAAATATAGTTTAACCTGAAATATTAATGAGATAGTATTAAGTATATTACTTTCATTAGTTTGATTTACTCTAAAAGCGTATTTTTTAGTTTTTTTAAACTATAATTTAATTATTTGACATTTGGAACAGGTGGCTACGCATTCATGGACCTATCCCGGATGTCCAGTGACGAGACGGGGCTCATTCACCGAGCCTGGCTACCGACCCATCCCCTGAATGCGACCTCCTCCAAGGGCAAGTGTCTCCACTTCAGCTACAGCCTCCAGGGGCTGTCGGTCGGAGGCCTGCGTGTCCTGATCAACGCGACGGACGTCACCTACACCATCTGGGAGACGAGGGACTCGACGGACGGGGAATGGGAGAGCGGGAAGGTGTCGTTTACTTGCGAGACTGAATTCAGAGTAAGGGACAAAGTGTTTATGAAATTTTGATTGAGAAAACCCCTTGTGTTGAATGACTAGTTAAATGTTGAAAAAAAAAAGTTTATGAATTATATCCTGTGTAACGAGAGGAGTCGGCTCAGAGTAAAATTAATTTCTCCTTCTCAGCACTACGGACTTTTTCCCCACTTACCTTTAGCAATAGTTAAATGCTAAAGGTTCAAATTGCTTTATGCGTAAACTGTTATTCTATTGAATAATCAAGCACAGGCCCGTCATTTGGGGGGGGGGGGGGGCAGGGGGGTCAATTGCTCCCCTTCTGACTTTGAGAAATCAATGTATTTACATATAAGTGGGCGTGGCTTTTGATGTTTTCCGATGAAATAGCATTGAGTGTGGACCCTTTGCCCCCCCCCCCTGGAAAAACTTGAAATGACGTCCCTGATCAAGCACAACTTTTTCTTAGAAATTTTTGCTTTACTTATGTATGACTAGATTTGTTAGAAAACGTTCAGAAATAACTGAGATATGAGGATATAAATAAAAGCGTAAGCCTCATTTGATAAACATAAAATAAATGAAATGCCTCAACAGCAGTGCATAAAGAAAAGAGCGGAGCTGTTTTCTTTCGTCCAGTTTCCATGGAGACCAGGTAAAATTTCTAAGCTTGATACGCCTATTTTAAAGTAACCGAGTATAATTCTGTTCCTCAACACCAGAACACATCGTTCTGGAAAATGATTCCTTTTTAGAGCATGACCATTCTAAACTTTATTAATTTAAATTTGTCTTCTGGTTTACTACCGCCATTCAGAAATATTATTTAGCCTTATTAATTAAGAGGTTGGGATACCCTTACTTTATACTTGTATCCCTGACATACGTGATAGGATTATTTGAGAAAATACATTTGCATTCAGCAATAATTTTTCTGAATTGGAATCATGGACGAATGAGTTTCATTACTGCCTGAAAATGCATCCTGTAGGTGCTTCCTCTTTAGCACAGCCTTTTTAAAAATTTCCTGTATGATCCAAGCTATAAAAAGTTTTATAGTCTTAACTGTTTTTAAGTATTGGCAACAAATTGAAGCTCGAATGGCATTTCGTTACACATGCAATAGCTACAATGAATAAGAGCATTTTATGTGGTGAAATTCCCATGAGAACTTTTGTATTAATGTTTCACACCCAGTATTCTCGAATTAAGTAAAAATTTAACGAGCCATAGAGCCGGTTTCCCCACAACCACCTTCATCTGAATCAGATTTTAGTACTATTTTAAGTACCTCAGAAGTATTTATCAGCGAAAGACTTATGCACATTTTTTGTTTGTCTATTCTTTGACAGAAATAGCTAGTAATACTCATCAGCAAATGTGATATTGTTCATGATCTACTTTTTTTGTAAAGCAACAGTTGCTGCCTTTTCACAATGTTAATAGTTCTATTTGAAATCGCATTGCTTACAACTGCAGTGTAGTAGCTTATTCTTTCTCAATTTTAATCTAAAAAACTTCCCTTGACGGTTTCCAATGAATAGCAATTCATGCAAATACAATTTTTTCAGTTCTGTATCATACAGGTAATTTGAACGTGATTTCTTAAGAAGGGTTCAACTTCTTCATCTTATAGGTTTATTCACAAAATTTCTGAAGAATACGTAAGAATAAAGTTTAGAGTGCTTCTGCGTTCTTCTTCTATCTTCTTCGTTATTAGAGGATTTATGTAGTTATTACTCATTGGAGGGACCCGCTGAGTGATATAAACTGCTCTTAAGGAAGGCAAGTTCAGTGAGAAACCGCTGTCGAGAGACGAAAGTTAAAAGAGCCGCTGCTTACACGAATAGAAGAATGTGAGAGAGAGAGAGAGAGATTGTAATTCAGAGAGGAGCGACTGCTATCTGAAGAGGAAGGTTTAGAAATGGAATGCTATCTGGAGAAGAAGGTTTCAAGAGTGAACAACTTATTTTGAAAGGAAGAGTTGCTGCTGTCTGCACTGTTAAATTTTTTTCCTTAATTTTACAGTAAAAGTTACTAGCATCCATATTGCCAGTAACTTTTACTGTTAAATCCAATTTTACTGTAAAACTCAACGGTAGAAAAAACGAGATATAAAAAGCATAGGATGCGAGTGATAAGGATCGATCCTGGAGCCCTATGTTTACATACTGGTTTTGCTATCCACTATATCAAATAGAACACATGCGGTGAATGGAAACAGAGTGATAAGTGTTTCGCACAGCAAGTCACGTGGTGTATCAATTGGAGCTATAATCTTTTGTTTATTTTTTGATACAATTTACAGTAAAAAATGTCAGTACTGTAAATACAACATTTTGCAGTATTATTTACCATAAAAGTGTCCTGCATTTTCAACAGTGTGGGTACAAAAGAGCGACTGCTATCCGAAGTGGAAGGCTTAGAGATGTGCAGTTTGGAGTCAAAACTTTAGAGAGTGACAGCTTATCCGGAGAGACTGATACTCGGAGAAGTTATAGCGTGACTGCTATATGGAGAGGAAGGACTAAAGAGGGACTGTTGCCGAGAGAAAAAAAAAATACAGTGACAGCTATACTCGAAAAAAGAAATATTTGAGAGCGGAATTGTTACGTGGTGAAGAAACCTGTGCGATCGACTGAAGTGCATTTTGTAGCAGAAAGCTTTGAGAAAGACTTTCCTGCCGGAGAGAAAGACTCATGGTAGAAAGGAGGCATATTATTTTACCGAAGGGAGTAATCACAGGGGAAAAATGAAAAAGATTACTACTTTTTTATGAGGAACATTAAGAGCAGAGGTGAACAATTATTTTTGTCGGATAATCGGATAAAATATTCGAATTATACGTATTTACCACTATTCAGGAAAAGATTTATTTTTTAAAATACGTCTGATTTAATTTAATTATATTGATCGACTTGTACGCAGTCAAACAGCAGCTCTTTTGTTTTCAAGGTTTTTTATGTTATAATGAGTATAATGTTGCAAATTTCCCCTTTATTTCTTTAGGAAATCGGAATGTTGTTGAAACATTTGTTTTTCAGCTAAAGCTGCATTTTACTGCAAGAATTTCTGAAACTATCGGTAGCTATAATTTGGTTCTGTTTCGTTTTTCACGATGTTCGCGCGTGGAGCAATCGTTCTACTTGTGCATTAGAATTTGGCACTTAAGGTCGAAAGCTGAAACTTCTTTGCAAAGTTTACTCACTTCCCGAAGACTCTTGGTTTTTGCATACCAAAGAGAAAAAATTCTTAGCAATTGTACTACTAGTCTTCATATCAAATGTATTTTCTCGTATTGAATCTCAATTGATAATTGTATTTTATTACCACTCTAAAGAAGATATTTAGCTGGGAAATAGTATTATTTTCTTTGTATGTACTTTCTTAATAGTTACACATTTCTTTCTAAACACAATATGTATTTTGTGCTGAGCTTGTGTTTTTCAAAGTACCCATTCCCTACAATTAATCAGTTTTTTGTACAGGCTACTCGAAATGCTTTGTGTTGTTCTGCTGAAGTAATTTGTTAGTGAAATTCTTGATACCATCAATACCGCAAAATTTTTTTTAATGTATGAGGTAAATGGCGGCTCAAATTAAGGGTTGCAATTAATTTCATACAGTTCGATTAAAAATGTTAACTAACTTTGTTCTGGTGTAAATTTTTATACCTTTTCTAGGGTAATAAGAATAAAACACGAAAGAAAAAGGATTACGTATAAGAAGTGAAGCTTTATGAATTTTGAGCATTTCTAACATATTTTTTTCTTGACGTTTGGTCCATAAAAAATCAAAATTAGATACTTTTTATCATCAACGGTATTTCAATTGTAATTCCTCCCTGATAAGTTAAAGTTTTTTCGCAGAGCTGAGGCTTTTTAATTGAACAAAGAAAAAATGCTTTCTATACTGGAGATAGTAGCGAAGAATGAGTCATAGAAAAAAAGGTTAAAATAGGGATATACACCCAGTAGGACATTCCGCATTGAGAGAAAATGACTGGAATTTGAAATCGTACTTTGAAAATGATGAGACATCTTTTCATGGAAAATAAAGTGGGTAAAAATTACGTAACGGAGCTGCAGACTTTCAAGAATTCTTTTGTACTTAAGAGGAAGGCTGTTTCTATTTTTGATAAGCAGTGGAGTGTATCTCCTTGAAGAATGAAGACTGAATTAGAAAAGAAAACTTACAGTAGAAAAGTAAAGAATACGTTAAAGGAATTTACTCGTGAGGGGAATTAATAAGTCGTTCTTTCTTCTGAGTAGGAAATAGCATTGTCGATGACCAAAAAACATGCTTATCTGTTGTTTGAAAAACAAATAAAGTAAGGATTAAATGCTAAAATTTATTAAGATTGTAGACATTTTTTAATACAAAGGATGGTGAAAGCGCTGTTGAATATTTTGCGGTATTAATCTACGATGAGAAATCGAACGTAGTTTTGAAGAAAAATAATTAAATTACAGTTTAAAAAAATTAAAAAATACGCTTTTAGAGATAATCAAATTAACATGCACTTATAATACATCAAAATGGAACCTAGTTTAGCCTTTAGTGTTAATAATAGCATTAAATATATTACTTTTATATTTGCAAAGAACGTTAATTTTATATTACATTCAGATTAACAACTGAAACACTTATAATAAACCTCAACCCCCCCCCCCGTTTCTTAATGTTAATCCTGCTTGAGAAAAGCCTTAATGAATGAAAGAAAACTGCAGAAAAATTTCAACAATGATGACGAAAAATAGTTTCTCAAAAAAAAATAAATAAATAAAAACAACAAGATGTACTTATTCTAGTCATCATGGCAATCTGAAAAATCGAAGCAATATCAAAAACAGTCAACTGAAAGCAATAAGCAGTCTAGATTGCTGAAAAAAATGTTTAATCAAATGCTCAAATTCATCAGCATGTGTGATTCTTGATAATACAAGGTTTCTTGTAAGTTCTATATATTGTGCTAAACTCTCCCAAACCTTTTGTTCTTAACCCATTAATGCCTAGCGTCTTTTTTTAGGGACGGTTCAAAAAAGCGTCTGAATTTCCCCAAAATGAACATTTCAACCAAATAATAGTGTTCAATTAGTACCTTGCTATTGTTTCAGTTCGTTATTAACAGTTTGCGGCACATAACCATTGTAAAGTGTGTTTTGTAGCAGTTTTAATATGATCTTTATCAGAAATTACATCGTTCACAATCTCAAGAGAAAAAGCTAAGTTTTCAAAGTTATTCCCAGCTTCCCAGTTTATGTTAATTGCTGATTTTATTTCTTCTTATAAAATGTCTTTTTAAATATTATATCGTAGGCAGAAAAAATTTTTAGTAAAAAAGTATGTACCCTTTGGTGTCTATCGTAACTTTTAAGGGATGATTTTTCTTTCCTTAATAAAAAAACTATGTTTTACATGATTTTTTTTAATTATTTTTCCTGTCCATTAAACACTGTTTGTAACCAGAAAACAAAATATCTTTGGGGAAAAAATGTCAGGCATTAATGGGTTAAACTTTTGACAGCGAGCTCTAACAACTGTGTATTAATACTGCTTAGAAATATTTTAAGAGTTAATACTTACCAGAAATGATATCTAAATGGGGAAAATAATGACATCATTTTCAACATTTTGAAACGAAGCAGTTTAAAAGGAGCGTTATTGTGACAAAATTAAGAAAAATATATCGTCGTAGTCTTATTCTTCCCAACATTGAACTGAATCTCAGATTAAATCCCTACAGAAAGCTAATTGCTGTGAATAAAACAACTGCTCAAACGCTTTAAAAGCTAACACGGACTGCATCTGATTTAAAAAAATAACACACTAGGGAAGGTTCTTATGCAGGAAAATAAATAAAATGTAAGTTCCTAAAACTTCTCATAACGTTCATTTGTTTTTAATGAAAATCTTAGAGAATAATAGAATAAAGTACTCATCTACGGTGCCTCCAAAAAAGTGTTTT
This sequence comes from Uloborus plumipes, assembly GCA_038373865.1. NCBI lineage: Eukaryota > Metazoa > Arthropoda > Arachnida > Araneae > Uloboridae > Uloborus > Uloborus plumipes. Next base: position 143,160 of record JAXGGA010000977.1, read on the forward strand.
CTTCTCCACCTCATTCTTTTCAATTCAAACTGAATCCTTGTCTTTTCCTCAATAAATCTAATCACATTCTTAAATTTTTATCTAAGAAACTTTTTAATTAAATATTTATATGAAGTAAAACAATATATTTTTTTATCCACTGAAAACGGACGAGAGAAGCAACACACATGCACAAAATATTCCAATCTTTCAATTAAATTATTTTTACCGTTGCCGTTCTCAAAAAACAATAAATAAGGCAGACGATAATCAAATCGAGTAACGCAAAGAAATATGATCAAACGTGAAAGACAATAATATATTTTCAACTCCAATTAATTATAGGAGGCGCTGAAGGTACTGAATAATGGCAGCTGAAAAAGGTGAAACAAACACATACCTTATTACATATATTTGCTTCTAAGCTTAGTGAATGACAGTAATTTTTTTGCTCGTATGTATGATTTTTTTCTGTTTTTTTTCTGTTTTCAAAGGATTTTTTCAAAGCCTTGTGGATACTCTAGACCTATGTAGAAAGAGATGAGAAATCAAAAATTATTATTAAACTTTAGACATTATTCCAAACCATATAGTAAGTTAGCAGGCAGACATTTTTACGGTGGGGAATTTGATATTCATCTGTTCTCGATGGGCTTCAAATTACAATTGAATTTAAGGCAGGGATTCAAGTGAAACAGGCCATCGCAAATTACAATCGCTACTGGAAATGAATTACATTAGAATGTTTCTTGATAAAAACATCGTGACGTCAGCGTGACGTTTGCCTATGAAAAACGAGCTTGATAAAACGTCACAGCCTACTTGGCGAATAAGAGGAGATAGCTGAGTGCTTGTGAGCTCTTATTGGCTCCACCCGTAGTGACGTCATGCCAAGTTAAGTTGATGATAATGTAATTTACTTCCAGCAGCGATTGCATTCGAAGCGATCGCAGTGCTGTTTCACTTGAATCCTTGCCTAATACTGTTTCTTCCGTACACTGGTAACTTTTATGTCAAGTTTGGCGACATTAGTAGCATTTGATGACATTTTGGCACATCGTACACTGGCATGGACGTAAAACTAACAAGAGTAGCATTTAATACCAGATACAGTAGAGCCCGCTTATTAGAATATCGTTTAAAAGAATATCCCGCTTAATGTAATAAATTTTCAATGTACCAAACCACTGGAGTGCATTATTTTGATCTCGGATAAGGGAATATTCCGTTTAATATAAAATTTTAAATATACCAAACCTCTAGAATGCATTATTTTGACTTCGGATAAAGGAATATCCCGCTTATTAGAATATTTTTTGTGGCAAAATGGCTATTCCATTAAGCGATCTCAACTGTACTTTATTTCTATGACTATACTAGCAGTACCCGCACGGCGATGCCCGTGCAATAAATGTAAAGGAAATCAACTGAATAAATTTAAATTCCCTCCAACTCTCTAAAGTATATTATATATTATATTACATTCTTAATTTAAATACAAATACAAATGCGACGACCAGCAATAGGCTCTGGGCCCAAATGGGCTGGTCCTAGTCAAATTATAGACCCCAATTAAGACCAATGGCCCTCTTAAAACTATCTACTCCCTTGCTCCTTACCGCCTCTTCCGGTAAACTATTCCAAGTTCCCACTACTCTGCTAAAATAGTAATTTGCGTACTGGAGAACAGGGACTTTGCATCCATTCTCATCAACCTCATCTACCCTTTTTTAAGTGGAACTGTTCTTGAGTGCTAGGCGCGGTTTTTATGGACGGACAGTATGCTAAGTAAAAAAAATAAAATGAAATGTCTACAAGTTTTATTTCAGATAACATTATAGCTACTGCCATTCACTCATCTTGTACATCTATCTATATACTTCTATATCTATTTATGCTCAATATATCTTTTTGTAGTTGGTGTATGAAGCTTTTCCAAGAGAAACTTACTTGAGGAGAAGAGGATTTGTTGCTGTTGATGACATTTATTTAACGGACGGCTTCTGTGCAGGTAAGACAACACAATTAATTGTTAAACCTATGCCTAATTTATATCATAAGCATCAATTTATCAAAATTTCTTTTATCATTTAAAGTTATTTTCTCATGTACAGCAATAGTTTGATTAAGTATATAAAAATATGTCACTCATTAAGCTCAATCTATGCTAACAGTTTGTCCTTTATGTATTATAAATCGTAAAAAATAAAGTATAAAATCTTTCATGGCAGACCTACAGGTAGTGTTGCGGTGCACTAAGCATTTGCAATTATGGGAACAGCAAAAGAACAACTTTTTCACTTAAAGTTAAATGTTTTGTTTTCATTTTAAGTCTGAAGTTTTTGCTTTATCTGAATCGTTTTTAGCGATAAAAGCAATTGTTGTTCAAACGGGCAATTTTTACGGTTTGTATACTCCAAATACATAATTAATTTCATATAGGAAGAATTATCTTAAGTTTGGATACGTAATCTGAAATTTAAAAAAATATATTCCGATAGCTTAAAATAAAATATAAAACCTGTGATCATTTTCAAAATTTAACAATGTGTTCTAAATTTCAAGCATGTAAACACCAACACCTGCAAATTTTAATTGACTCTAAAACTGCAGTTAACAGCTTGTTTGGTTGCGTTAATTATTCAAGAGAAAATCTCCAACTTAGATATTGTATTTCCAGTTCCTTTAGCACCAGCGCTTAAAAATGTTCACTGAAATCTAAAAACTATAGTTAAAAACTAGTTTCGTTGCATTAAATTTTCACGGAAAACTGTCCCTTTTAAAGGCTATGTAAATTTTCGTCCAATTTTATTTAAGATAAGGTTACGTACTGCAGTTTAATGCACTGTTCTTTATTTCTTAATCAAGGGGATTGCACATTTGAACATGATTTTTGCAATTGGACGAATTCTAATACTAGCGATGAATTTGACTGGAAAATGGGTCGTGGTAGCAGCAGCTCTGTCACGGGGCCATCGCGGGATCATGGAAGTAGTGTTACATGGCGAGAAACAGGTGAGTTAAACTAATATGAGAACATTAAAAAAAAAAAAAAAAAAAAGAATCCCTGAAAGTGAAGTATCTGAAACCAGTCAGTTTAACTTTTGAACAATTAGTACATGAATAATTTAAAAAATAATGCCTCTTATGTTGAATGCACATTTGTAGCAATGTCAGCGAAAGTTCTATTGCTGCACTTCTGCGCAAGAGCATTACATACTTCTGTTGTATTCTTCGTTATCATCACTGAAAGTTTCACGGCTTGAAAACAGTCCAACTTTTATCTCTGGGGCACGTATAATAGCGATAAAGAGTGTTTCAAAACCTGTAATTGGTTTCATTTAATTTCATTAACACTAAATCTTGTTGTTAAATGATTGTTCATTGGCTATCATTTGTTTCAACATTATATATGAAGTGCAAGTAATTATTTCAGAAGACTGTGAGTTGATGACTACGCTATGGCGAAAATTTGCTAGGGAAGAAGGAAAGTTATGTCTGTTGGGTTGCATAATAACAATAATCTATCAGACACCACCTTTTTTGCCTGCAGCGTATATGCAAACAAGGCCCAATTTACACAAATGGAATCTCATTGTTAAATGTTTTAAAAGTCCAGGTTTCAATCAGTAAACGTGATTTTACGAGTAATTACTTCAGTTGATTTCTAAGAAATGAAACCACTTAATGACAAGGTTCCGCAAGCTAGTGTAATAGTCAATGTGGTGTCTGTTATTCGATATCATTATTTCAATATCAAAATAAGTTTCTGTTAGAACTAATTGGGGCTTCATTTCATATTTTAATTCTTATTTGTGTCCATATGCGAAATATTTTATTATCACAACATTATGTAGCGCAGACTACCTTTCATCACAATGTCTTCGTTTTGTTTCACGTTGAAAAAAAATCCGAATAGGACTACGATTCTTTTCTCTGTTACAAAACATTGTTTATTCTTGGTATTTCAGGTGGTTATGCTTACATAGACTCCTCCTACCCTAATAAACCTGGAGATAAAGCTCAACTCTGGAGCCCAGTGCTGAATCCTTTAGGTAAATTGTTTCTGGAATAAGAATGAACACCATCCATTCGTACTTATACTACTTTTCCTTAGTAGCGTTTTTATATGTTGCATCTCCTTGTTTCTAGGAAATGGAAGTGCTTTATGCTTGAGTTTTTGGACTTCGCTGTATGGAGCGGGCGTCGGGGCGCTGCGGGTGTACATGTACGACAACACGACAAACGCAACGGGAGACCCTATATGGGAACTGTACACTGGAACGTTGACTCCTGATCAGTGGTACAAAGGGGAAGTACCTCTTTCCCTGCCAAGACCCTTTCGTGTAAGAGAAAAAAAAAATGTTATTTTTTAAGGTTTGCAAAATACAATGATTTCTCTTTGAGCGACCATCTTGTTAAAAGACTGCTTTCTTAACAACAATAGACCGGGGAGAGTTTCTTTCATAAACTTGGTAACTGACTCGTACTTTTTTTTAATGAACTTTAAATAAGTTCATAAAATGACAATTGTAGTGGCGTCTGACGCGTGCTACGTTTTTTAACCCTTTATGTCCCAAATTAATTTAGCAAATTTTGAAAATCAGTGTGGTCTAAGGCTCCCTATGCCTTAGCGCCCCCCAAGAAAACTGTTTCCGATTGAAGGTACCATCTGTCGACCTCTCAGCGAAGTACAAGGAGTGGTACTTAAAAGTTTCAGCTTATGGGATTCCCCCACCATGTAGGATTCATAATACTAAATTAATATAAGCGGGACTTCTGAGTCCCGTCGGGGCATAAAGGGTTAAATCCCAGACATAATGAGGAATGAGGTTATAAGTTTGAGGTATCTCTTTCTGTGAGTTTGTGTATCTGTGCATCTGTTTGTGGCTCCTAAACGAATGAACCGATTTTGACAAATCTTTTGATCTAAGTAGATACTTGATTAGGAGTGTTCTTTATAGCTAGGTCTTATCTTCGCTTGTTTTTGATTACCGAAGACATTAATTAAAAACCATGAATATAAGCGTTTTCTTACAATATTGGCAGTGAAAACTTACCCTCATATTCAAAACATGAGTGCTAATAGTAATATCTAAATTTTCTCCGTCTGATGTGATTTTTTTTTGGAATTACTCGAATTATAACGTTTTAAAAGCAGCTTTTAAATACACATAATCCAAATCTTATTCCTGTGATTGGTAACTTTGTCATTGTAGGCTGACATAAAAAGATAACTCAATGATTTAAAATTTCTATTTGTTGTTAGTATCAATTTGTTAACAAGTAAAATACTTGTAAGTTATTTTAGTGTATAAAAAAGATTTTATAAAGGATTTAGTTTTCCCTTTTGATTCTGCTTTAGCAACTAGCAAATTTTACTAGTTATGATTATCTTTCCTTTTTCTAAATAAAATGTATTTGAATTTTTATATGTTCTGACCCGCGAAGTTCATCTGAAAATGGAGTTGGAAATCAGGACTTGTTTAATTTTTTTTAAAAACTAAGTACGGTTGAACCTCGTTAATTCGCACACACTTAAGACGAATTCCTGCCAAGACGAACTACATTTTCGATCCTCGTTTTATTAGTTGTTGTTCATGGCTGTTTGGATAAGACGAACTAAGGTTAAGACGGATTGGTTTTAAAGGTCCCTTGGAGTTCGTTTTAACGAGATTTGACTGTTTTACTTTTTATAACGGATATTCATCGCCCAATTTCATCTTTTACTTGCTCCTTTTATTTCTGTTTCACATGACTGTACACTGTAAAAAATGAATGTTGTTTTTACAGTATAATGCAGCTAATTTTATAGTTATAAACTGTAAAAATTACTGATTTTACTGTTTATTACCATTAGTTTTAGCTTTAAACCGGAATCTCTGCTGCCAGTATTATACTGTTATTTTTACACTATAATACAACTATATTTTACGGCAATAAACAGTAAAATTGCTAACTGTACTGTAAGAAACTGTAAAATTGCTAGTTTTAGTTTATTTCTGTGCATTGTACGGGTTTAAATTGGAACCTCTCCTGCCAGTAATACTGTCCGTTTATTTGAAGTGCCAAATATTCCGAATAACTAATTACCCTTATATTTCAATTTACTTACCGACTTACATTAAAACAGGAAAAACTTTTCTTCTTTTTGCTTGAAAATATAAAATACTCCACGTTCCGAGAAGTTATCTATCTATCTATCTATCTATCTATCTATCTATCTATATATATATATATATATATATATATATATATATATATATATATATATATATATATATATATATATATATATATATATATATATATATCTATACACAGAGAGAGAGAGAGAGAGAGAGGTAATTGACCTAAATAAGATCAATGAAATTTTTATTAAATTATCGAATATTCCTTCTATTTCACTCATTTAAATTGAATAAAACTGTCAATCTGTGCATCTTGCTTTGTTATTAATATTTTTGCCATTTGATAGTTAAGAAAAGTTTAATTCTTGCCTATTAAAAATATCTTTGCCCTGAAACATGCTTTAAATTTGCGTTTTAGGTTATTTTCGAAGCCGAAATAAATCAGCCAGGTGAAAGCGACATTGCTATTGATGACATCGCCTTGAATAATGGAACTTGTCCTAGTAAGTTCTTTTTTTTTTGTTAAGTAAGAGTGACATTTATTCAACAGCTACACTTCTCGAGAATTCACTACATGTATAAAATAACGTGAAATACGTTCAGAACTAAGAGCTTCATTCTACCACAACCAACTTTTCTGTATGTAGTCTTTGGTTTGTGATACTTGTTAGCACATCTTCGGCACAGAAACTATTTAATAAGTTCCTCCTAATCGTAAAAATTATCCTTTTTAATCAAAATAAAGAAAAAAGAAAGAAAGAAACTAGATAATATTTATACGAAAGTAAAAAACTATTAATCATTTTTTAAATGATGTTAACCATCAACTTATTAAAAAATTTAAATGAAGATTTATGATTTCGTTGGAATATTTTAGTATGTAAAGATATAAAAACATGAAACATGCAGTGTTCTAAAACAAGATAGTATGAAGCAAGTATCTTCTGTTTGGTTATCAGCGCAGTCAAATTGTGAGAGAGATTTTTTCAAAAAACGTTTTTTCTACCTCATAGTGCTCAAAATTTCATCTTCATGAGATTGTTCATTGATTCTAGTTTTCCTATGATTTAAAAAAACCAAAAAAAATCTGCTTTGTGGAAGTAACAATAAAAAAATTGTAAAAAAAATATTTACAGAAGTAGAATACAAATTAAAAATACATAATTATAAGTAAGGAGCTTGAAAATACTTTATATTTCTTAAGAAGATGGGAATTTAAATTTCTCGAAATAAATTTAACTATTCCGAAATTCCTTCACCAAACTAAACGCCTTAATCTTTTTTTGTCATTTTTAGTTTCATTCCATACTCATAAAAGTTTTTTAGTGTTCTAAAATTATATTTTTTCTTTTAATACAGGTATTCCAAGGGAAGCAAGCAAATCAGGTAAAATTCTTTCTTTTGTTTAATTAATCTAACCAAATTCGGCAAACTTTTTGAAGTTTAGTATTGATTTCAATACATACGTTTCATGTCAATATAGTTCGAATAAATTAAAAACATAACAGTAGTTTTTAAAAGTTTTTTTTTTTTTTTTTGATAGTTCCTTGTGTGTAAGTGCTGTTACAAAATATTAAAAAAAAGTGCATTGATTTAAATTTTAAAGCAAATGTAGACTTATATATCAGAATGAATGAGCGAAATGTTTGACGTAATTTCAGGGGATTGTGCTTTCATTGTGGATTCTTGCGGTTGGAAAGAAATGGATACCAAGACGAGACCAGAAAGTCCGCCATTATGGGGAAGGGTTACGGGGGAAGGAACGTTACTCAGCCCCGATGGACATTCTTCAATGGCTGGAGTATCTCGGCCAGGTGAGGAAAATGTTGTATGAAATACAGGTGAAAGATCATTCATGTTAATTTTTCAGTTTTATGAACAAGTAAGAAGTGAGAACAATGTCGAGGAATTACATATGAAAGATCATGCATGTTAATTTTTTTAGTTTTATGAAGAAGTAGGAAGTGAGGAAAATGTCGAGGAATTACATATGAAAGATAATTTATGTTCATTTTTCAGTTTGATGAACAAGTATGCCAGAAACTTGATAATTTAAGATTAATTCCGGTAGTTTTATGAAGTTCAATTTTCCAAACTCTTAATATTTAAAATATTTTTCTGATTATTTCTCCAGGAAAATATAACTACAATAAAGCGCCAGAGAGATCAGAAACGTCAATTATCCGAACGCATATCCATGTAAAAAATGTAAAGCGTTAGGAACTGCATTTTGTATTTTTACCATTTTACGTGTTTAAATGCATACTATTTTCTTTCGCAGTATTTTCTTGGTTCGAAAAGACAAATAATTTAAAAACCTCAATAAGTGTAGATTTTTGATGTTCTACTGTAATTAGACGTTTATGTGTTGTAGGTCTTGATCCGTCTAAATGTTTCTAACTGACGTTTTACCTGATGTATTACAGGCTTCTTCTGATCACAAACGAGTTCGAAGAAATATATGCTATATAGATCTTAATCTTAGTCCTTATTGGATAGCGCACCAATCACAGATTTGATGCTTCTGATTGGCCTATCTTTTCCAGTCAAGAGAAGTCTTTTGATTCGCTTATCCTCTTTGACCGTGATTACAGAATAAATGAATTCATCAGTTCTTAAGACCTGCATGGAAATTTAAATTGGTTTATTCTCTAGCTAGAAACATCCTGAATAGACCACAGCCTATAGATCCAGAAAGTTTCATATTATTGACGCCAGTGAAGAAAGTCTCCGTTTTAATTTCTGTCACGATAGTTTCTGATAATAATTCTGATAGCATGCTTTTATGGCAAAGTTAACTAGTAAAAAATAAGCCATGGTGAAGGCTGTCTGGTACGATATAGACTTCATTTCAGCATTTCAGTTGAAACATGCCTTTTAAGCAAAAATTTAGAAATAAACTTCAGTAAAATTAGAAATTTAATCAGCAGACTTCTGCTAGAAAACTAATGCTATTGATTCTTCTAGATTCTTACATGATGTTCAATACGGCTAGTTATCAGCATGCGCCTTTGGATAAGGGCCAGCTTATCAGTCCACGTATACCACACAGTAACTATACATATTGCTTGACTTTCTGGACGTACATGTACGCCAGCACAGCTGGAGTGCCGATTGGAGGATTACAAGTCAAGGTTCGAAAGTCGGACAACACTTCTGTAATTCTGTGGAGGTTGGACAACCACCAAGCATCACACTGGGTGCACTCTCAATTGTCTCTTCCTGCAGATATGAATACAACGACTGATTATGTAAGTGGGACTGCCATAACATATTTGCTTGTCATCACTACTATTTGAATCGTTACCATTATTGCCGCAACTGATCATCTAAGTGTACCTGTCTTTAATTAATTGTTTGTTATCAGTATCATTCGCATCGTTACCATTATTGTTAAAAAGGATTATATAAGTGACTGTCATTACTTAAGTGTATGTAGTTAGTATCATTTGCATTTTTGCTATTATTGTCATCAGCTACCTTTAGTGGAATTTCGTGCTCCACCTGTTTAGTCTAATATAAATGCACAAAATAGTTAGTCGTAACCACAAGTATCAAAGTATAGTCCGCCTTACTACTGTTTGCACTCAGAAAACTACACAAATCAACTATTTTATAAACTTGTTACTTGCAAAATTGTGAACTAACAAAGCTGCTTTATAAAGAAGCTTGGTTCGACAATGCTTAAGTTTAGCAACTGTAGCTTTTCTCATTTTAAATTGGTTTTGAAGTTCTCTCGCACAAAAACGGATGGCGACGTTAGGTGGACAATATCAAGATTATCACAATAAAAATCGACTGGTGACATAGAATATACAGATGTGATTGATATGTTCTATTTAAGCTATTAAGAAAATGCAAATACAATGATTTCAATTAAAACTTATCTTCTCGATTTCTAACGATTCATATAATCACAGTTTTTAATTTATCAAAAATGTCTTTTTTAACTATTGTACAAAAGTCAGCTATGTCAGTACGCTAAAAAAGTAAAAAGTAGTGAATAAAATCCGGAGTGACATCAATATTCTGTTAATTTAGTTGAAAATTTACGTTTATTTACTAGAAGAAGAGATATAACAAACTTTTCCTGACTGGCGGTTGGTACATTTTAACTGTTATTGAATAGATTTAATTTTTGTAAAACTAACTTCAATTTATGCTTTTCATTTTTAATTGAATTATTCTAATAGTACGCAGCAAAGATGGATTTTTTAAAGTAGTCAAAAGTGACAAAAAAATTACGTCTGAATGTAAATTTTATACTCTATAAAATATTGTTGCTTTTAAAGGATAAATCAGCTTTTGAAAACCTAATACAGTATGAATTAATTTTATCTATCTTCAATATAAATATTAACCTGACACAGCATTGCATTATAAATATTTATCCACAAATAAGGATTTATCAAGCTTATGTAATTGATATAGGTATTAATTTTGATACAACTTTACAATAAATAATAATCTGCTACAACTTTATATTATAAATATGTATCTGATGCAATTTTATAATATTTTAAACATTAGGTAAAAGCCAATTACTGCTGAAATTAAGCAATCGATTGTTTTCTATTTATACTACTTTTCTTTTAAAACACATAATCATGCAAATTTCTTCATTTTTCTACATTATTGCAAATATTCTTTACATGTTTCTACTTTCAACAAAAATTATTTCCAAAATGTTTTTAAACCTTTTAAATTTAATAGGTGATAATTGAGGCTATAAAAGGTGGTGATACAAGAGCTGCTATTGGAGTGGATGACATCACATTTACAACTCCCTACAACTGTACAAGTAGGTTACTGCAATTATTTCTTTGAAGTAAGGTAGAAATTCTTTTAAAATAATTTTTGTTTACTTGTTATTAAGCAGAAACATATCGCCACTTTTAAAAATGTGAAATAAGAGAATGCCTAAGATTTTCACGAAGAAGTAAATTCTTTTAGCAACAATTCAACTTATATTACAATTTGTATGTATGACAACGCAATGTGATATCTAATGTTAGTTTGCACTTGAATTATGCATCATGCAGCTTATTAAATTACTCAACTTTCCCCTCTTGTATATATGAGGTGGTAAAAATGATGTATGCATTGAATATTTATTAATATTTATTTACTTTTTTTTCAGTTAAACCTCAAAAGGCTCATGTGCACCATGGTAAGCAAAATAAGTATAATTTTAAGTTGTTTTTTTAGATGTTTATTTGCTATTTGACGCTAGAAGGAAAAAATACTTGTAATTTTTTTGTGTAAATTAAATTTTCTTTGTGTGTTTACGGTTATGTTAAAGGTCAAAATCAGTGGCTGCACTTGCAACTCTAAAAGGCTAAATCCCCCCCCCCCCCCAAACAAAGGTGATTGAATATCATCTGTCACTTGCCACTCGATAATAAAATCATTAATAATTGACGTTTTTTTTCTACTGAACTATGACGTAATAGTCGTAATGAGCAATGCATTCAACTGGATTAAAAGCAACGTTTTTTCTTAACTTTCAATAGCAAATTAGTATATTTCACGGAAAGAAGATGTTTTGGGGAACTTGATTCAGGCTGTTTAGAAGCCATTAATAGCATTTCATGAAAAATGATTAATTCAGGCTCTTTACAAGCAGCTAATAGATTTTCATGAAATATAATTGATTCAGGCTCTTAATAAGCTACTAATAGCATTTCATGAAAAATAATTGATTCATTATCTTTAAAAACCACTAATAGTAAATTTCATAAAATATTATGGATTCATACTTTTTATAAGTCGCTAATAGCATTTTATATATAAAAGAAGATTAGTTTAGACTGTTTATAAGTTCCTAATAGCATTTAATGGAAAATGATTAATTGGTTTTTTTTTAGAAATCACTAGTAGCATTCATGAAAAGTGATTAATTTAGGCTGTTTACGTAACTATAACAGCATTTCAAGAAAAAATATTCATACAGACATTTTACGAGCCGCTAATGACATTTGATGAAAACTAATAGAATCAAACTATTTATAAGCTACTTATAGCATTTTATGAAAAACTAATTGATTCTGACTCTTTATAAATAACTATTATTTTTTTTTTATGAAAGGAATTGTCCATAAATGACATGACACTTTTTTCAACGTTTTTGACCCCCTGTTTCCTTTGTCACAATGTTTCACACCTCACTTTACCCCTACTCACTCTTCGTCACACGTCGCGTGATTTTTCAAAATATTTTCTTCTGAAAAATGCTGAGTGTTACCCAATTTATTACCCCCCCTCTCTCTCCTCATCACAAACTGTCACAATCGCACGAACCCCGCTCTCCTCTCGAAGTGTGATATTATTTGTGCTGGGCAGCCTCAAAAATGATTGATTCAGAGTTATCAGCCTCTAATAGCATTTTACAAAAAATAACCAGTTCAGACTTTTCACAAGCCGCTAATAGCATCTCACAAAAAATGATTGATTCAGACTTTTTTTAAATCACTAAACAGCATTTCATGAAAAATGATTAGTTCAGACTCTTTATAAGCTGCTAATTGTATTTCCTAAACGGTGATTGCCTTAAAATGCTTATTAGTTATTAAAAATTAACTTCTCTCCCCGTAGCTGATTGTGCCTTTGACCGAGAACTGTGCAGTTGGAGGGTTGTAAATTCTTCTCATACAGGTCCCAAATGGCGATTGCCTTCTGGAAATACGAAGCCAGCCACTGTGAAAGATCATACTTATCAAGTTTTGGGAGGTAAGTGCACTTATTTTTATTAAACAGTAGGATATCTCTCATATTGTATAACAACAATGGAGAGTCAATTAGGACTTGTCGGCATCGTCACTAATTCAGTTAATGATTACCGAAAGATCTGGATAACCAGACAACTTTAAGAAACTGTAAAACAGCAGTCAAAAACTTTGTACTATGTGAAATGAGTAAAAATAGACGACAATTAAAAAGACAGGTTCACATGCCAAAGACTGACAAGTGAACTAAGAATTTGGCATATGAACCTGTCTTTTTATTTTTATTTTTATGCACTGATGATGGGGCTTGCAGTTTATAACGCCGAAACAGCTGTTTGCTTGAGTTTTAAACTCTTTTTAATCGTATTTATTTGTACGTTTTAAACTTTGTCTATTTTTACTCAACTTTAAGAAACACTTATGAATTTTTTAGTTGACTTCCCTATACTATTTTTCAATCTTTGAACTGGCACTTATATTACTGGCCAAATCTTGAGTGATTTTTTTTTCACTGATACATTTCTTCCTGTACTTCGTACAAAGAAGTTAACAGAGCGGAGGACTCATCTTGGAAATAGTCATATTTAAAAGCATTTTAACTCATTTTTTCACAATTTTAATTCTTTTTTTTATTTCAATGATCACTTGTACTTATGTGTAAAAATTGTGGAGTCGCCACGTCCGAAAAGGGAACGCTATTATATTACACTGATTGTTTCAATTCGTACTTTCGTGGCTGCAATGGGATAGGGTAAATAGAACCTGGTAACTACACAGTAAAAAATGAACTGTTATTTTTACAGTATAATACTGGCACCTGAGGTTCCAATTTAAGACTGTAAAATGCACAGTAATAAACTGTAAAACTAGCAAATGAACAGTTTCTTACTGCAAAGTTTGCAATTTTACAGTTTATTTCTATAAAAATTAACTGTAGTATTCTTCAAGAACAATTGTATAATACTAGCAGCAGAGGTTCCGTTTTAAAACTATAAAATTCGCTGTAATAAACTGTTAAATTAGCAATTTTACAGTTTATCACTGTAAAATTACACTAAAAAATTAATGTTGTTTTTACTTTTAAATTTAATTTTATAATAATACACTGTAAAAATTACTAATTTTACTGTTTATTATAGTGCACTTTACAGTTTTAAACTAAAACTCTGATGCCAGTATTATACTGTTGTTTGTACAGCATAATGGGGCAGCTGAATTTTACAGCAATAAACTGTAAATTGCTAGTTTTACAGTTTATTACTGAACATTATACAGTTTTTAATTGGAACCTCTGCTGCTATACTAGACAGCAACTTAAGTTGACACTAACGTCGCAACACGAGGAGCCAATAAGAGCTCACCCGCAGTTAGCGAGCTCCTCTAATTCGTCAAGTAGGCTGTGACGTTTTATCTAGCTCGTTTTTCATAGGCTGACATCACGGTGACGTCACGACCTCAGTGTCAAGAAACCTTGCTGTGTAGTATAGAATTATACTGTAAAAACAACAGTTCGTTTTTCACAGTGTAACAATTTTACGGTTTAGTACTGTAAAAGCAGAAATTTCAGAGCTTAATACTGTAAAACTAGCAATTTTGACAGTTTATTACTCTAAAATTATTTGTACAACTATCTGTAAAAACAGTATTCCTTTTATTTCAGTGTATGAAATAAACAATAAATGTTTTTGACTTTTCCTTTCAGACGGATTCGTCTACATTGACGTCTTCTCCTCGCCAAACCCCGTCAGCAGTACTCTGCAGTCGCCCCTCCTCTACGGCCACCCCAACATCACCTACTGCCTGAGCTTCTGGTACTTGGCGCTGGAGACGGAGCAAGGCGCCACCCTGCTGGTCAGGGCCCACTACAACAACACGCACACGGAGATATGGAAACTGAACCGGGACGAAAAGCTGCAGACCCATTACCACTACGGGCAAGTGAATGTCACACTTGCGTCGAATTTCTCGGTAATTAGCATTTTCTGTATTTTAATGTTAAGAAACCATATCTTCAGTAATGATGGTTCTAATTTATGTAGTTGACAGCCACCTTGTCTATCACTCGGCTGCAACCTTTCTTGACTGTAGTGAAATAAGCGGAGATCAAGCAAAGGAAATAGTTCTTTGACCTGTGTCCGAATGTTGCGGGAAATAAGACCTTCTGCTTCAGAAATGTGATTAATTTGACAAAACCACTCATATGTTGCCTTAATTTATCATGCATTTCGCAAATTGTCAATTATTTGCAAGTTTATGAGTGGAGTAGCGCGGAAGCTTACATCCATTCGAAAAAAACGCACCAGCCAGTAAGAGGTCCCAAACAGTTAGTGATCTCCTCTAATTCGCTAAGTAGGCTGTGACGTTTTATCAGTTCATTCGCTTTTCTTCCGCACGTCGTGACGTCAGTGTCAAGAAACCTTGCTGTGTAGTACAGTGGTCAGAGAAATCTGACCGCGGATGATGGGATCCGGGTTCGAATCCAGGCTCGTGTATGGATGTACTTTCTCTCTCCTGTCCTTATGCTTTCTTTGTGTGAATACACTGGCGGAAAAAAAAATCCCAACACCAAGAAAAACTTACTGTAGAGTAATGAAATTTGGATAATGCAATTGTCTAGTTAACATTTTTAATTGATTAAAAGTACAAGATCACTGGCTAATTTAAGCTTAAGAAAATGCTGTGCAAATGTGAAATTATGTTAATTTAATAGAGGGTGTAACCTGCAGAATTTTGAAGGCACGCTTGCAAGTGTGCATGCATTATGTCATACAGGCGCCGAATGTCATTTTGTGGTATGAAATCCCATGCTTATTGCACTTGTTGTGTCAATACTAGGACCGTCATTGCTGACTGTGAATGATGCTCGAGGTGCCATTGGAGACAGACCTGGTGATTTTGCAAGTCATGGTAACATGTCAGCACTCTGTAGAGCACATTGCGTTACAGCAGCGATGTGAGGGCGAGCGTTATCCTGTTGGAAAACTCCCCCCTGAATGCAACACATAAAGGGCTGTACTACTGGTTAAATTACCAGACAGACGACAAATTTTCAGTCAGTGAGTTTGGGATAATCTCAAGAGTGCCCCGCTGTCGTAGGAAATTGCTCCAGAGACCGTTACTCCAGGTGTGGGTCCCGTGTGACTAGGCCATAGACCACTTGGATGCAGGCGGTCCCCCAGCCTCCTTCTGACCAATATGCAGCCACCACTGCCACTAAGCAGAATCTGTTTTCATCAAAAATTACAACAGATCTCCACTCCGACCTCCAGTGAGCTCTGTCTTGGCACCACTGCCGTCGGAAACGGCAATGGTTTGCAGTCAATGGAATACCGGCTACAGGCTGCCTGGCTCGGAGCTGTCCTTGAAGTAAACAGTTTCTTACCGTTCCTTGGGTCACGACGGTACCAACTGCAGCTCGAATGTCAGCCGCAGATGCAGTACGATGCGCCACAGCAGTACGCAAGATTCGGCGATCTTCCTTCTCAGTCGTGCCACGTGGCAGCTCGGAACTCGATCTTCTTGAGGTAGTACCATCCCTTGACCATAGCTTCCAATAATCATGCATGGTGGAAACATTCCCCCCCAAGTCTTTCTGCAATATCGCGAAATGAAAATCCACCTTCTCGTAGCCAAATTGTACGACCTCGTTTAAACTCGGTGAGCTGTTGATAATGGCTTCTTCGTCTTCTTAAAGTCATTCCTGGCTAACATGAACGCAATTCGTCAAATTTCACGGAAAAATAATACTCACGAGCTTCACAACACGCTTTTAAAACAAGCCTTATTTGCATGTTCTGAGTGACGCCAGTTGCGCCACACTTATGCGCGGAGCGCGAAATTTCAATCGATGTCATCTTTCAGTTGTATAAACACGCCTACCAAATTTCGTTTATCTAACACAAGTCTTTCTTGGTGTTGGGATTTTTTTTCCGCCAGTGTATGTTGTGCTGTGAATGGTTGCTTAACCTATAAACGGGTGCCTATGGCATGCGTGCCCTCTCGAAGTCGGACTTCACACCAAATTACGGTACAGTTGGAAAAGTGAAGCAGCGCACCCCAAATTGTCCACCTAGCCGGCCCAAGACAACAAGAACAATTAATGTACTCGTAGTTAAACATTTTAAACTCTTAAACTACTCCCCTGCTTTCTAAAGTATTTTATTCAATTAATACTTATTTTTTAATAATAAATTGACTTGGCTTGTTAGAAAATTTTCCTAACATATATCTGTCGAAACGTATGCTGTGTAATTATTTGATCTATCACTTATTTCAAATATTAGTTATACTAAAGCAACTTTGATTTCCATTGCAGGTTGCCTTTATCAGTACGGTGCAAAAGTCTGGATGGGTCCTTGATGATATTAAGTTTTCAATGGCTCCTATCTCTAATCTCACGACATGCGCATGTAAGTATGATTTTTTTTTCTTTTTTCATTTTAAAGTGTAATGCAATGCAGAGTTTATAATAAAAATTTTATTTACAAAAAAGTGTTCCGGTTCTTATTAAGAATACTTAGAGTGATTACGCGTAAAATAATTTAAAACAGATGATTTATTTTAAAAAAAAAATGTTTTTCTCATTTCCATTTTTATAGGGAAAAATGATGGTTAACTATAACATTTTCAAAGTTTTCCGTAAAGAAGGTAAACATTTTTTAACATTAACGCATAAGGGAGAGTTGAACCTTTTTACCTAGAAGAACAACAACATTGAAAATTATTTTAGTACCAAAAAACTGAGAAAATATTAAAATTCTGGATACATTCCAAACTTTTGGTTTCAAGAAATAATCAAGGTAATGAAAATCGAAAACCATTTCTCGTAGATTTAACATGGACCAAACCTCAGAAATTGATTAACTGAAATAAAATTAAGTTCTTTTGCCGTTAATACAGATCGACATGATGTTTTAAATTTTCATTACAAAGTTTTAATTTATTCTGTTTCATATATTTTGCTAGATAAAATAACATTAAATTCAAAATATGTTTGCTGTAGTATTACAATTACTATTGTTTTTTCATCCAATGCATTTTTTGTTCAAAGTTATGTTTTCTCATTCTTTTTCATTATATTTCAAGCAGAGTTCTTTTCCTGTTGCTTATTTCTTGCTTAGTTTTAATTAAAATTTTATTTCTAACACCTTTTTCAAAAACAATTGACTCTTGACCTTTAACACTTTTTTTTCTCCTTGCAGTACGACCCAAGAATGCGAAAATTAGCTGAAATCCTCACTTGGAGTAGTGGCCTGACAAGCGAAGAACAATCTTGATGAACATTATACATCATCATTAAAATTACTGTTGTACATTTTTAAAAAATATCTTTGAATACTGTGAAAAATACATCCATAATCATTATCACACATTCGTACTGTTTCATATATTTCCATTCATTGTTCTAAATAATGTGACTGAGCTCGCTTCAAAAATTAGTTATATTTGAAAAATATTTATTTAGCCAACACTAAGACTTATTTTGATATATGTTAATGTATACGTACACACTTGTTTTTTTTTCACTCTAAAAGTCCACTGTTTTAACAGTAGGTCACAGGTGTATATTTTAAAACCTTTTCAAGATAAAACTATAAAAAATCTTAGCTAATTATTAACTTATTCTTATTTAAGGAGCTAATTAGCACATTTTCTAAGCACGATGTCTCAAAAGTAAATTTGTATATTAACACAATTTTTGTCAAAAAATATTCCTAATATTATTTTTCATGTGTTCTGCCTCAATAAATATTCTACATACAGTAGACTTTTTTAATGTTATTTTTAACTACAGAAGGATAAAAAAATCAAGATTTTCCCCAAAATCTTAAAGTTTAAAAATCCACTACAAATTTACTTTTCAAGTAACAGCTCTGATTGAGGTAGACCACATCTCCTTAACTATGTAGAATTCAATGGCATTAAAATGATGCAGGTAGATGAATTCGCTGTTATGTAATTACAAACTGATGTGCCCGACTTCGCACGGATTTAAATGCAACATGCCAAATCCAAGAAAATAAATATATGAAGCCCAGTAGAATCATATTTCTCAAAGTTATTTTTTGTAACCATGCTGTAGATTAACTGGGTGTGAAACTTAAATGCGTTATTTATTTTATCCGTATTATGATTTCTCAACAAATCACTTTCTATTTTCTGTTTCCAAAAGCAATTCTCTTTTTATTTCACCCGCTATCGATTATTGGCATAGATGAATATAAAAATTCTAAAAAGCAATAAATTTCCTACTTACTCCAGAGAAGTCTTGGTTCAAAATTTTCATCATGATTACTATTAATATTGTTGTTGCGAGGCAACCAAATTTTGTAACAATATGTTGAAAATTTAATCATTTAATGGGGAAACTACATGAAATTTACTATTTTCCATAATAACTTTTTTAAACTAAGTGTTTTAGAAATAAATTATAGCTTATCCTGCTCCCTGTTACTGTAGCTATCTACGGTGGAAAAATGGTTAAAATCAGTCCAGTAGTTTGGAAGATTACCCGGACATACATACAAAAAGCAGTCATTTATGTATATAGATGTTTGGAAGAAAGCAACATACGGCCAAAAGGCAATTCTTCAGAGATTGAGTTTAAAGATTTGGAAACATGTAAGCAATGGCAGCACCAAAAAGAAAAACCCTTGTAATTCGAGAAATATTCCAAATAGTGACAACATCTTAGTATTGATAGAAAGCTAACAAATTTGAAAGCATTTTAAGATAATTAAAAAAAATATTGCTATTTTGGACGATTTTTGAGGTTTTAAGTGCGTACGTATACCTCAAAGGAAAAGTGGAATCTAGAAAAATGGATCTGAAAATTACTGCAGGAAAAACCACACTATAGTGTAATAATAAAAATAATTTTGAAAAGTAGCAACCAAAAAGAGCATAGTAAATATTTTTTTTACGCAAAAAATATTTGTCCTCTTGTTCCCGTTATTTAAGTATGTGAGCTTATAATCCACAGAAGTTTTAAGAAAAGTAGCCAAACTAAACGAGTTTTGGAGAGTAATGGAACACATTTTTCTCACGCTTTGCAGATGGATGTCCTGCTACATGCAGACAGTGAAATTGTCGGCGAGAAATTAATACTTTCAAATTTTAACCAAGTCTTTAATTTTTCGCGATCAGCTTAAATTTTCAGCAGCCTTTAAAACTTTATGTTTTGATAACGGGGGCTTGAAGGCAAATAAATTTTGCCTCAAAAAAGTCAATTTGCTCTTTCTACTGCTATCTTCGTATTGCATTTTTTGTTATTGCACTATTCATGTGGTTCCCTGGTAAGTATATCTAAAAGATCCGCACTAAAATGATTTTTTAGGAAACTATAAGTAGGATAAACAACTGACTAACATACAAAAGGAAATAAAACAACTCAGGGCATGTACAAATTTAATAATATTGCAGAGCAATTAAATATTGCAGACGCTTGTTTTGAGATTGTAAGAAGCCTTTTTTTTTTTTTACAAAATAAGCGATCGTATGGATGATATTCATCCAAAAGCTCACTGCGGTCACTACCTTTTCATTAAAAAAGGTTTTCTTTTAACTTCGAAGCACGTATATCTACAATGTTTTACTAATTTGGGCTTTTCATGCGCCGTTTAATGTTTTTCGATCTGAATCTCAAATGAAGTTGTAAATAATGGAGATGATTATTCTACCTACGGGAGACATAACAGAAAATTTTTAGTCAGATAAATTTTTTACACTACAAAAAATAGAGTTTTTTTTTACTGTATTATACAGCTAATTTTTTAGTAACAAACTGTAAAAATTGCTAATTTTAGAATAATAAACTGTGAAATTTCTAATATTACACTAATAAACTGTAAAATTGTTAATTTCATAGTTTTATTACTGTCTTAAACAGGAACCTCTGCTGCCAGTATTATACTGTTATTTTTACAGTACAATACAGCTCATTTTGTGGTAATAAACTGTAAAATTGCTAATTATACCATTTATTACTGTTCATTTTACAGTTTTAAACTGGAAACTCTGCTGCCAGTATTATACTGTAAAAAACAACAGTTTCTTTTTTGCAGTGTACTCTTCAGTAAAATGAGAGTTTTTTGTTTTAACGAAGCTGTTTTGTAAAGAATCTGTCGGTTCTGCTTAAACGAAGATCAACGGTTCCAATATTTAGTATGCTACTGACAAGCTGGGTAGTATGCAATTTTCAAGTAAACTTAGTATATGTTGATGTAATGTGGTTAAACATATTTAATGAAAAATAATAATTCAAAATAAGTAATTTAAATGAACTGAAAATAATCATTAAAATCATTTCTGATTATACTACTTTAATTAGTTCAAAACGGAGGTTTTACTTATCAGGCGATTAGTTATCAATAAAAGAACCGCATTTGTACTGTCATGTCAAAACCTCGAGGCAACAAATGATGGGGATATCTTTATTAATCAGAGCAATTGTCCCAAAATCTTCTGTTTATTGCAATTAACCCTGTAGTTACATTACTCTTAATTAATTCTGCGTTATGCATAATGGTAAATTATGAATTTTGAGCTATAATATTACTTTTGCATAAATTTGTAAGTGTATGTGATGATTAAAAGAATTCAGTTTGTTATTCATGCCTGAATAGTTCTAGATTCAAGATTCTTACTACACTATGAAATATGAAAGCATGAGGATTCAAGAAAAAAAAACTTTATTGCAGAACACAAACCAAAACTGAACACATAGCCTTCTCTTTTGAAAATATAACAATTTTAAAAACAGAGTTCATGTACGAAGGAAATATTGTTTGGAGAAACATACAGGATTGTGCGAAGATAAGGATTGTATGAATTTTAAATATCAGAAATTAAGAAAGCATTCACATTCGACAATACTTGACATTGAACAAGCAAGACGTGAAGACTTCACAAACATCGAAATGCTGTCAATTTTCTGAAAACTAATTTGTTTTCCGAGGTCTTTTTTGAACAGTTCAAATCAGCAATCAGCAAAACATTTGAATGTTTATGAGAATTTTGAACCCTCCATCTGCTTCCGTTGGGAATTTTTTTTTTTGAGCTTTGGTTGGTTGATAATATTGAAGTTCAAAGTTTTTCTTGCTAATAATACTCATTTCCAACTATTAATGGCTAGTTATTGCACTTTCTTGGATGTATCTATGACTGCAGAAACCTAAATTCGATCCAGAGCATAAGCGCCATTATAAAGCCTCGGAAAAAGAATCGACTATTGGTACTGACTATTCGTGGTGGCACTCTTCTGGAATTTCTACTGCAGCTTCGTGGTCATGGCTTTTCCTCCTGACTTCGTGGAGGACACGAGATTCCTGTTGCCTGAGAAGAGCCTTGGTGGAATCATCTTTGGCTGGGAGACAGTGGAATGAAATCTGGCGAGTGATGGTTCCTGAAGATTTGCAGTGGGCTGTGCATTCTGGAACAGGTTCGGTTGAGAAGCATGTTTGTGGAACTTTGCCTGAATCCAATTGAAGAACTTTGGTTCGTAGTTTGGTGCAGCCAAATCCCTCTATAACAAAATGGAATCAATGAATTAATTATATTTGAAATAGAAAGTGAATTCCAAAAGATCTTCATCTGTAAGCAAGTATTTTTTCATAAATGCACCATTAATCAGAATAACGTATCGCAAAAACGTTGAAATAATGAATCTATTTTAACACACTCTTTCTCTCCTTATTTTTATCTTTCCCTTGAACCACGGAAAAAAGTTTTAAATGTCGACGATAATTTCTATGGAGATGTTTTCTTCACATTCATTCAGAATTTTTTCAATATTGAGGAAAAGAAGGAAAACATTCTTAGAAAAAAAAATGGAGGTTCACCATATGGATAAGATATAAAACCAAGAATATTTGGTTTTTGTCTTTCTTTCCAAACCTATACAGACGTTGAATAAAGCACACGTAATTAAAATAAAATAACTCTCACGTTTTCAGCTCATTTAAAATTGAGAGCAGCTTAAATCTTTCAGGACTTTTCAATGAAGGTTCAGCGAAAATCCGTTGAAACTTTGAGATCATATTACGCTTTTCAGATGAGGATTTATATATGCGATTACATGTCGCTCTGATTTTTATAGCCACTTGGTTATTTTCTCTTTTAAAATTTCTTCTATGGTTTACATTTCCAGTATGATAAAAACTTTCTGGGATGATCAAAGCGCATTATTACCTTCAGTTGGGCACTTCAGTTCTGCATGGGGGACTGAGCAAGTGTCGGATGGGATAGCATAAGCGTAGGCATATGCCCTCTCGTCTTCGTAGTAACATCCTTCAGAGTTAGTGTAACCGTCATATTTCTGGCCGTTGTAGTTGCCACAGAGACCACATAATTTGTTTCGGTAGAAAGGTGATACCTGCAAAGAACAAAAAGGACATTAATGGATTGATTGTAAAAAATAGATTTTTGTTTTTACAGTATAATGCAGCTAATTTTATAGTAACAAACTGTAAAAATTGATAATTTTACAGCGATAAACTGTAAAATTGTCAATTTTACAATAGTAAATTGTGGAATTGCTGCTTTACTGTAATAAACTAAAATTGCTGCTTTTACAGTTTGTGCATTTTACAGTTTTAAACTGGAACCTCTGCTGCCATTATTATACCGTAAAAACAACACTTTATTTTTTGCAGTATCGGAGCGAAAAAAATATTTAGTCTTAAAAAAGTGAGAAAATGGAACGAGCAGAATTAATTGCTCTCAGGTCTTCAAGCAGTTCCTGACATTTAGAGAAAACTCATTCATCGAAAATGCATTAAGAATTTTATTTATGCGTGAATTTGTAATTATTGCGTTACTCGTGTTATGATTTGCATTGATATGCATTAATTTGGTTACATGTCAATACTTTTAGCTTATTATAACAAGTTTGGTGATACTACCTCAGGTGAGGCATTTAGCCTGATGGAGCGGGGCTGCGTTTTTTTTTTCAAATAAAAATAAAATAATTTGCAGTGTTTGGTCATGATAGATTTTATACAACCATCTGGACCTACATTAAAGTTACTGGAGGTATTATTCATTTTTTGTTGACATGAAATTTTTAAAAAGATTTTCTGCTTGGATGGGGTGTTAACCCCGACTTATCCAAAGTAATCAGAATGGTTTAGTGAGTTTTAATGAAAAACGTTTTATCAGCAACGCCTTATATATTTACTCCATAAGAGGATAAAGGAATATAATTAATCAGAATATTTTAGTGAATTGTATTGGATCACTTTTGATCCTTAACTACTTATGGGTTTATTTCACAGGAGACTAGACGAATTACAAAAATACTTTAGTGAAATACTTTTCACGCCTTTTATGATTACTCCATATCAGGATGAAAGAATTTAATTAATTAGAATACTTTAGGGAGTTTTAGTGAACTACTTTTCGATGTCTTTTATGTTTACTCCATAAGAGGACGCAACAATGAATTAGTTAGAATATTTTAATGAATTTCAGTGAAACAGATTTTATTCGCAAAGCCTCATATATTCAATGAAATAATATACAATGAATTAGAATGACTTCACTTCACTTCTCGAGGAACCACAGTACATGTCATTGTTGTGACTTAAACTGATACGGCACGTTTTGGTGAAATATCTTTTAACCTCATTGCAATACATGTTTTCTCAGTACACTGCAAAAAGTGACCTGCTGTTTTTACAGCATAATACTGGCTGCCGAGGTTCCGATTTAAAACTGTAAAATACACAGTAATCAACTGTAAAACTAGCAATTTTACAGCTTCTTATCGTAAAGTTAGCAATTTTACAGTTTATTGCCGTAAAATTTAGCTGTATTATATTGCAAAAACAACAGTATAATAGTGGCAGCAGAGGTTCCAGTTTAAAACTGTAAAATGCACGGTAATAAACTAAAATTAGCATCTTTACAGTTTATTATTGTAAAACTAGTAATTTTACAGTTTTGTACTGTAAAATAAGAGATTTGACAGTTTATTACTGTAAAATTAGCAGTATTATACTGCAAAAACAACATTCATTTTTTACAGTGAGTAAGAGAATAAAAGAATATGACTAATCAGAATGATGTTAAATTTTAGTCAACTACTTTCGATTTACCTGAATAGAAATGGCATGTCCGTCATACTCAACGATGAGTCCGTATTTTTCCGAGTGCAGTGCGTAGTAGAAATCTCTGAAGGTGACGTAGAAGTCCGGGCTGGCTCCCTCGGCCTCCCTGTGGAAGTAAGGCTCGTTGCCGGTCACCGACACCCGCTTGCCGTCCACCCTGACGATGATGTCGGAGTCTTCGGACACGGGGAGGGCCTCAATCTTGTGCTTGCCGAGGAACACTTTCACTGCCTGTGGTGGGAAATGAGATAGTATTATAACCTTGTATAATGAGAGGAGGCGGCAGGAAGTGAAATTAATTTCTCCCTCTCCGCACTTTTCCCTTATGTTTGTCATAGTTACAGCGCTGTGGATTTCTTTCCCACTTTGCTTTTGCAACAATGGTTTAATGCAAGCAATTAAATTTGCTTTGTGCGTAAACTATTACTTAATCAACGTTAATAGAATACTTTTTGAAGTATATTTATATGACGAGTTAGGTCTTGCTAAAACAAACTATTTAGCACTAGATTTTTTAGAAAACTTTTAGAAATAACTGAGATACGAGGACATAAATAAAAGCGTAAGCCTAATCGATAAAAATAAGATAAATGAAATTCCTCAACAGCAGTGTATAAAAAAAAGAGTGAAACTGCTGTCTTTGGTGCGGTTTCCACGCAGACGATGCAAAATTTCTAAACTTGATACGCCTATTTTAAAGTAACCGAGTATAATTTATTATGAAGATTTGAAGAGTGAAAAAATAAATAGAGCAAGTAAATCTTTTGAATAAGTCTCCAGCTGAGGTTATTTTGCGTAATACGAACTATTTTAAACCTCAGCTCCAAACCGTCCATGAGCATAATGATATTGGATAGTACATACAGATCTGTTGATGTATAATTTTTTGTTGAAAAAGATTGCTCTAAATGATAAAGTTCAAATGTTGCAATTTCTGAAACAGAATGTTGTTCATTTGCAATAATTGATTGTCAAGATGAGGAATATTAATTGTTTAGTATTTCAGATGCTTCTCACGTAAGATTACTGCGATGATGTTCATATCCTCTCTATCCAACATTGATACAAAAATTTGGAAAAGGATTTGTTTAGGCAAAATTATCATATAACTACTTTATATAAGAAACTAAATTTGACTTTCGCAAATAAACTTTTGAATTGCAGAGTAAAAAATGTTTACATCCCTATCATGTGCATTTTCTCTCGCTTATTTATGTATTTATTTATTTATTTTTTTGAAGTTTAATATTTTTCTTTATTTATTTCGTTCCTACAACTATTTTTAACGCGCATCATTTTTGTTCTGAAAGGGTTTATTTGATCTAATCTTAAAATGTAAGTAAAGAGTGAAAATGATCTAAAATGCTCAAACAGCGCATTCCTATAGTACGTTATACATTTCATGCAAACAATTGCACTCATTTAATGTATAATAAGATTAACGATTTCAGCAAAAATTATACTTTAAGTTTAGTAAATCAGTTTAATGCTTTGTTTACCTATACCAAGAGAAATTTCAAATGGAAAAAAAAAAGAGGTTAAAGGGGCTCAAATTCAGAAAAAGCGCATTCGCTCGATATTAGCTTTGACGCCTTTACTTACCTTGTGGTATTTTGGATGAGTAATTTTGGTGGCCAAAATGGTGAAATGTTCATTAGGTGAGCAGTCTTTTGCAATCACTTTGTAGCAGTCGATGGGTGGTAGTGTGTATTCATATTTATCGAAAGTAGTCACATGATCTCCTTCAATGTCGCAATAGACTGAAAAAAAAGTACGTACATCATACGTCTTTTTTCACAAAAAAATTGAAAATTCATCAAACATTAAAGAAGAGAACTAAAGAGAAGAACTTACTGTCGCTGAAGGAGTTCTTGATATGATATTCTTCGAAATCAGGGAAAGTTCTGAATCCATGATACCTGGGGAAAAACACGTTGTAGTAGTTGCTGACAACATGTGGTTTGACGACATGGATGTCTGCGACTGGCAGTTTGGAGGAGAAGTTGGCCGAGAAGTGCATTTCGCCCTCTGGATTGTGGACATCGATCATGTTGTGGTCGCCGTGGTTGTGGAGCATGTGTCTCAGGAATCCTCCGACTTTGTAGGTGAAGTTGAGGAAGCGGTTAGACAACTGTAGAAGAAAGGAAATATTTTCTTCATCCTCTTTAGAAAGTCAAAATCTATCTCGGTTAGATCTAGTTAAAGCAATACAATTAAGGAGCAAAATGTTTTTTTTCTCTCTCTCTCTCTATTAATTACTTTATTTTGATCGCTGCTTTTAGATTCGTCTTCCACTATGTCAAACATTTACGCGCATTTGGAATTAAAAATAAATGCAAGAAAATTCTATTTTGACCAAATAAAGATAAAAGTGTACGAATTCTTCCAAAATAATAACCATTGCATGCTAGGCAAACAAACAATATGCGTAGTTTAGTTTTTAATAGGAAATTATCACATTTCTATTAGAATATTCAAGATTTCTATTATAGTTTAAGTTTAAACAATCTATTGATTTTTTTTAAAACTATCTATTATGGTTTTTCTGCTATACGTTTTGATGAAGCCCATTTCTATATTCCATATGCCACGTATATACAAGACGTATTTTTTTTTAATTCTGTTAAAATATGCCTTGTAAGAGAAGAGGAGTTCATTGTTTCTCAATTGAAGGGCTTGGGACATGAAAGAGTTATGTGACAAACAGAAATTGTGAGTAATTAAAGTTCAAAGTTTTATTGTTGCACCTGTTTTTGTTTTCTTGTTTTGTCGTTAGTATGCGTATGAAATTGGTCTAATGCCAACTACTTTTTGATTTACCAAGTTTTATTCTCTTACATATATCTATAGCTTACCATTCTCCAAAGTGTTTATTTTTCAAAATGTAACATAACCCTTTCATCCTCCAAGCCCTTTTATTGCCAATGCACACTCAATACTTTCATCTTCGTTATCAACGTTTCATGGCGAAAGTTTTTGAGAAATGCATTCAACTTACATGTTCATACTTGACGTCGAAGGTGTACTTGTGGACGGTGGTGGCGAGTTCCATGTACTTCCAGCAGTATTCTCCATAGTTGATACCTCGCTGTCTTTCCTTCTGGCACTCGTGGTAGAAGTGAGAGTACTCGTTATAGTGCTCTGGTGTGTCGGGTTCTTCTCGGTGCTTCTCAAACTCTTTCTGCTCTTCCGTTTCCTCAAAATGTCCCTGAACTTTGATCTGCAATAGAAGCGATAACATTACACGTGAAAATTCTTCCGTAAAAAGTAATTTTCTGTTTTCAAATTACAGCAGTACCTCGATTATTTGAAGAGCCTGGAGTCAACCCATCTTTGACCAACGCCTCCTAAATACTAAATGCCTACTACATTTGCCTCAATACGGGAGACAGTTGTTCCACTTTGAGCGCCACCTTGCGGCAATCCGATGATGCCGTTGTTATGGTGATAATTCAAACAATATTCGAATTAAATTTTTTGATTGGTTAATTTTTAAATTTAAATTTATAAATCAACCAATCGTTAATTTCTCTGTCTCGAAGAGCTCCGACAGATGTCAGTGCTTCATGAACAAAGGGAGAAATTTTGCTCTGTGTTAAAAGGCAGAAAGCAGTAGGGATTTAATATTTAGGTGGCGTTGCTAAAAGAGTGTACTAAAAATTACTGTCATGAGACAGTAGAAATGGAGTCAGAAATCGTAGCCTGACAGCAACAGTAGGATATCTTACTGTGATTCTGAGGCTTACCAGGGAATCTTACGAGGAGTTTAATAATGCAAAAAGCTCAAATGGGCACTAACGAAAGAGAATCTGGTGAAATATTTTTGACGTAAAAATCATTTGCCCTCGTTTGCCAGTTATCGAAACATAAGGCTAATATTTTAAATATTACAAAATTTTAAGAAAAACGCTAATAATAGATAAACATAAGTCTGAGAAATGTAACGCAAAGCTCATGATAAATAGTTTAGTAAACACATGAACTTAACTGCTATTAAGGATGCAGTTAATTTTGTTTTGTTCTTTTTTGAAAATATACTTTAATTTTACATTCGATTGCTTTCGAATTTAATAGTACTCTGAAAGCTACAACTCTTTGATGTTGCAAAAATTTATGATGAACTTAGAGAAGGTGGGTGACAAAAGTGATAGAAATACACAGATGATTCGGTGCTTATAGTTGGAATAGATGTCTACTCCGTATACCAAGGAATAATATTGTTTATTAAAGGAAAATGAAGAGTTGTAATTGCAGAAAACCGAAATCGTTAAGCGAGGTTTCGGTAAAAAGACTTTCAGATAATCAAGGTTTTACTATATTTTGAAAACATGTTTGTTTTTCAAACAGAAAATATTCTGTCCATGAAGATATTTACTGTTTAAACCGAGAGACATTTGTTGCCCATTATGTTAAAATATTTTCTCTGCACGTAGACAATTCCATTTTACGAGCAATAAGTTTATCGTTTGACTAGTTAAAATAATATTTTTTGGTTCAGTAATGGACGTATTTTATGAGATTCGTCCGTCACTGAGCAAAAGAAAACGATATTTAATTGTTTTTTATGGAAAGATTCAAAACTTAAGTGCATTGCATAGAAGTAGAGTCCCCGTTCTTCATAAAGTCCATGCAATGAAATAAGAATCTAACATATTTGGAGTCATTATAGTGTGTTTTCAACAATGATACGTCTAGTAAAGTAGACAGATTTAACTGTAGGTATTTTTTTTTTTACACTTTTCAATATTACCTTCTGGTCGGAGGTGCAGTCTTTTCCAAAGTGTGCTTTCAGTTCACTTTGCACAGTGTGATCCATATCAATGGTATTCAGAGTGGCCAGTTTGATCAGATCATACTTGGGGTATTTCACGTAGCTGCTGCCACATACCTGAAATCAAACCAATAAAAGTCTTTATTATTATTTACACAAGTGTTTATGTCGTTTCTATACAACAAGAAACTTTGAATTTAAAGGAAAAGAATTTTCTATTTCGTTCAAAGATATTCTATGAAAATATTTCTATAATATTTAGCTCCTATATGGAATCTATCGATAGAGTGAGTTGTTGTGTTTCGTAATCGATTAAGTAAGAAAAATATTTATTGCTTGCTTACAAGTGCAATGCACCTGCCATTGCTGATTTTTAGGATTAAAAAAAGAAGATTCCAAAAAAAAAAAAAAAGAATTACAGTAAACTACATACAGGTCGGTTTGTTTGATTTGAAATACTTTACTCATTTCGTGAAAAAAAAAAAAAAACTTCTCTAAAACACTATGCTAACTACAGAAGATTAAATTATGCTGCAACAATATTTCATTTTATTTGCTGCTTTTTCGTTTATTATTTTTATAAAACTAATTTACTGCCAAAGTTGAAGAGATATGTGGGACTGAACTGTGTAATGAGGGTACATTAGCCACATTTTTATTATTATTTTCCTTATCTTTATTTGAGGATTTTCTAGTTGGAAACATTGAACAATCGTATGGCAACCTTAGGATTTGCCTCCATATTTGGTCATAGTTACTTATAATGAAATTATTTTTTTGGTGTTATCATCATCTTGCCTTTTTAATGAACTTTTAAATGAAACACAAATTGAAATAAGATTAAACGTTCTATGAAAATGTTAAATCTTCTGTCAAATAAATGAAACACGCCATTGAAATAACATTAAAACTTCTATTGAAATGGGAAAAAAATCTGAAGAAAATTCAGTTAGTCATAAAAAAAACTTTAAAAGTTTCACAAAATTGTAAAATTAAAGCATGAATGGAGCATATATGACAGCAACGTAAACATTTCTTCCCCGCCAAGGTATAAAATAAAAACTTCCACCAATCTCTGGCTTAAAAATAACAAGAAGTTCTGTCAAGAACTAAACGAGCCTACTTTCCCGTACATCGACATCGGCATTCTCGCATCTGATCATTATTCTCTTGCTTATCTGAGACTGAAAATTATGTCAAACATACCTTTTTAGCACTTAGAGCTGATTTCGAAAAGCAAAATATACCCCTCTCATCAGATGAAATAGACACGTAAAAAGTAATTAACGAATAAATAAAGTTTTGTCGCACCTTTTAAAGAGTGTAACTGTTACAGTTCCTACGTAGAAAAAATCCTCCATCGTTTTCAAAAAAAAAAAATAATAATAATAATAATAATAATATTAAAATAAATAAATAAATAAATAAAAGTACAAAGAGCATCAAAACACATTTTATCAAAGAAAGAAAAAAAAAACTCGTCCGTTAATAAAATGTCTCGAATTTCACTTTTAATCTGTTGCCAGTTGTTAAATATAAATAAAGAATGAAATGTTCTCGTGAATGAAAAATTTTTGTTACAAAAAAAATCGTCTGCAAAAAAAAAAAGAATAATAATAAATAAAATAAAACAAATGAATAAATAAACAAAAATCATCTGCACAGTCTGTCATTTTTTTTCTGAGCCTGAATTTCCGCCATGTTTGCGGAGTCGGAGTCGGAATCAGTCCTCACAGAAGATTACTCAGAAAAGTACTTTACAAACATTATTTATTGAAACCATTTTCTTACAAAGTTAGTTTGAAGAAAATCCGACTTTAAGTTCAGGATCAACATTCAACTTAAATTCCCCGTAGACGCTAATGTTAATTTTTTTTTTCTGAACAGTGCAATATTGAACGAAAAATGGTTCAAATCAAAAAGCGAAATATGGGAATGTATGGGAAAGCCTCTCCGAGATCTTTCAAACAAAAAAAAAAGTTTATTCCATTCGGACGGTTCACTCAAAAGTTATTAGGTGGGGAAAGGTTGCTTGAACGGTTCAATGTTGAACGAAAAAGTGTTCAAATTGAAAATTTAAATACGGTAATGAAGTATCCTTGCTGAGATCCTTCGAACAAATAAAAAAGTTTATTTAAATCGGACTGTTCACTCGAAAGATATTAGGGGTGACAGCTTGATTGAGCGGTTCAATATTGAACGAAAAATTGTTCAAATCGAAAATATAGATACGGGAATGAAGTATCTTTGAAAAGATCTTTCGAACAAAAAAAAAGTTTGTTCAAATCGGATTGTTCACTCAAAAGTTAGCATCGCGGGACAGGTTGTTTGAACGGTTCAAAGTTGAACCAAAAATTATTCAAATCGAAAAATCAAATATGGGAATGAGCTGCACTCACTGAGATCTTTCGAACAAAAAAAATTTATTCCATTCGGACTGTTCACTCAAAAGTTATTAGGTGGAGAAAGGTTGCTTAAACGGTTCAATGTTGAACCAAAAATGTTCAAATTGAAAATTTAAATACGGTAATGAAGTATCCTTGCCGAGATGCTTCGAACAAAAAAAAAGTTTGTTTAAATAGGAGTGTTCATTCAAAAGTTATTAGGGTTGACAGCTTGTTTGAACGGTTCAATGTTGAACG